>JAAXCT010000988.1:0-266047 GCA_012490785.1 Eragrostis nindensis | reverse complement strand
ATCGCATAACCTTATCTACAACACTAAAATTTATTGCATGCCTGAACCACACCATTCTCAAATTCCCACCATATCTTTTTTATGACATAGTGATGCTCCATCTAATAATGACTAGAGATTCATGGTAATATTTGGTATCCATATAGATGCACATTTTTTTTTTGTGAACCTCATCAATCAACCTTTCTGATGATGCAATCTACTTTGCGTATACTTGCCTATGATAACGTAACGGAAAATGTATGATTACATTTTTGATGATGCAATCTACTAGTTTTGATGTAAAAGATTTACCACAATCATCTCATAAACATAGTTCAAGAGCATCTCCAAGAGATTACTAAAAAAATAGCTCCATAAACTTGTTTTGGGAGTAATAAAAAAATTATACGGGCAATTTTTCCTCCAACAGTTCCTCCCTAAAGGTGGATCAAAACACTTTGATTGGGCCACATCAGCATTTGGGGCCACAAAATTATTAATTCTAGTGAAAGAAGGGGGAATAGGGATCCCAATTCTTCCCTTAGAGCATCTCCAAGAGATTACCAAAAATTAGCCCCATAAACTTATTTGTCGGAGTAACCAAAAAATTATACGGGCAATTTTTCTTTCTCTCCAACAGTTCCTCCCTAAAAGTGGATCAAAACACTTTTGATTGGGCCACGTCAGCATTTGGGGCCACAAAAAATCATTATTCTAGTGAAAGAAGAAGGAATGGGGATCCCATTCTTTCCCTGTTTGTAGCTACAAATGAGGGGAGTTTAGGGGGTATGAAAAAGTTGGGGAGTAATTTTGGGTGCTGTTGAAGATAGTTTTTTTGATTGAATCCCATTATTTTGATTAAGGAGAGTTTTGGGACTCTTTTGGAGATGCTCTTATTTGTAGCTACAAATGAAGGGAGTTTAGGGGTATGAAAAAGTTGGGAGTAGTTTAGGATGCTGTTGAAGATGGTTTTTTTGATGAATCCTATTATTTTATTTAAAGAGAGGTTTTAGGGCACTTTGGAGATGCTCTTACAGTAGCTAGATATATATATCGGTGAATTTTGAGTGTGTTACTGATACACTGGCCATGGCCAAACAAATACTAGGAGGAAGACGAGCATTCCACCACAGGAGGAGAGACTCGCGCAGTGTGTGAGTGAGAGTGCACATAAGTCCACCGGTGGTGCCCCTACTCGCTTCCACGGCAACCCGTTTCCGTCCACCGGAAGTGGCGGACTTTCCCCACTCACCTCCTCCTCTTCTTCTTCGTCTTCCTCCCGACTCCCACACGCTTCCCATTCCATTCCGTTCCTCCGCCTCTCCCTTGCCTGCACGCGCCGGCTTCGCGGATCCTGCCGCCGAGAATGGAGGCTTGGCCGGACGACTTCCGGTGCCCCATCTCGCTGGAGGTCATGACGGACCCCGTCATCCTCCCCTCCGCCACACCTTCGAGCGCCGCAGCATCCAGCGCTGGCTTGACGGGGGCCACCTCACCTGCCCCGTCACCAACCTCCCGCTGCCGCCCTCGCCGCCGCTCATCCCCAACCACGCGTTGCGCGCCTTATAGCCGCCGTCTCGCCTTCGGCGGCGGCCGCTGCCCCAGTCACCGCAACGGGGGAGTGCTGGTGCCCCCGGGAGGCGAAAGAAGCGGCGGCGGGGAACGGGACGCCGCGTCCGTGCTGGCGCTGCTCAGGCTGGCCAAGTCGGGCGCCGCCGGGCGGAGGAGGTGCTGGAGTCCGGCAGCGCGGCGCTGCTCCTTCGGCACGCCGCGGCCGGGGAACGGCCGGCGCGCGGACGCTCCTGCTCCTCAGCCTCGACGGCGACGACGCGCGCGTCGGGCTCGTGGCGGACGGCGCCGTCGACGCGCTCTCCGCCGCCTTGTCCCGCGGCGGCGGCGCGGCCGCCGCGCTCGCCGCCACCGCGCTCACCAGCCTCGCCACCGTCGACGTCACAAGTGCACCATCGGGCGCACCCCACGGCCATCTCGGCGCTGGTGGGGCTCCTCCGCCGCGGCGGCGCGCAGGAGCGCCGCGAGGCGGCCACGGCCCTCTTCGAGCTCTGCAAGCTGCCGGAACCGCCGCGCGGCGGTGCGCGCCGCGCGCCGCGCCCGCGCTCGCCGACTTCCCGCCGACGGCTCCGCCCGCGCCGTCGAGGTGCTCGGCCTCCTCGTCAAGTGCCGTGAGGGCGCCATGAGCTGTGCAGGATCCCCGGAATCGTGTCCGTGCTCTCTCTCGGCGTCGCGAGCGGCGGCAACGCGCGTGCAATTGAGCAGGCCCTGTTCGTCCTCAAATGGATTTGCTCGGAGAACAACGAATTGGCAATGGAAGCAAGAAAGCTGGGAGCTTTCCAGCTCTGTGAGGATCTGGTGAACGACGATAACTGCAAGATCGCCAAGAACGCGGTTGAATTGGCCCGGACGCTCGAGAAAGCGTGAAATTTGGGCTGTCCAAAGATCGAATTTGTCATGATTTTGATTCGGCACCTCCTGGATTGGGTTTGGCCTCATTGTACAAAAGTAGAAACAGCAAAGGTGAACCTTTTTTCTTCTTTTGTTCTGTTCATTTCCCTTCTCTTCTCATGTTGTAGCTGTGCTGAAAGGAAGACAAATCATTAGAATTTAGTTTATGTTCATATGGTTAGAACAAAAAGAAAAAAAAGACATGTTCCCCAATTTGTCAGCTAGAACTGCTTCAATTCTTCTGAGAATCGCCAGATCAGCCAATCTGAAATGTCATAAGCTCGATACGTCTGATCAGGTGAAACTGGTCATAGCTCTAAATGGGCTCCACTGCAATACCTGCTTTCTCTCTTTGATTTCCCTGTGCTAAGCAGCTCCTCATGGCTGAGGAAGATTGAATTGTGTGTATCGCCTATCATCTCCTAGTGATTTTTGCGATAAGTAATGAAATCAATCAGAAGTACAAAAGCTGCGACTTCCTTTTCTGCTCGTAAACTCTTTTGCGTGTGCTAACTTGATATTTACTTCATCATCTACATGATCAATTGGTCAATGGGGTTTGACATTTAGTGCAAATAAGTTTTGAAGAAGTGCACTTGAAGCTCGTGCTTTGTCCTAAGTTTTCCACATCGATTAAAATAATTAGTACGAGCTTACTATTGTGCATATAATATACTAGCCAATAGTGATCATTGTGAAACTAGCGTTGGACCCTCAGGATCTTTTGCGTCATCATGGAGCTTAAATTATTCAGTAGATTGTGCAATAGCTGTCCCTTCTTTAAATTTGGCTATCCTATGGCCATGGGTTTGAGAATTGAGATAGGCTATTTTTTTTTACTATAAATTATATGACATCTTATATCAATCTGCAATAAATTTCAAAGTGTTCTTGTGTGGAGATATATTATACCATTAACTGGTCTTGCAACCTATAAGCCATGTGAATCACTCCAGATGGCTTGTGTCACTTGTCCTCCGGAGAAGTGAGTGGTTATTGTGCAACTTGTTGATTATCATTTCGTTTGACAAGGACATGTTAGTTTTTTAGATGGTCTAGTTTTCGCTACGTCAACTAAGTTACAATTTCCACGTCGAATTAAGAATGAAAAGGTCTAAACATGCTTTTGTCTCACTAGACGGCGACAAAGCAGTGGAGTTTCTTGAGATTCGACCTGATCAAGAAATGCATAGTAAGAAATTTGATGGCTCTTGAGGTCCATTTTAGTCATCATCTTACCCCTTTTACCGCTGAATTTCTGGACGATTTCCATGCCCTAGTATGAACCAGTATCTAGTTTCTCTTTGATTTGCTAGAAAGATAATCCTTAGCTGATTGGCGTTGGTGGAGCTGCATACAAAACTTAGTGGATTATGCAGTACTGATGTGGCCCTGATGTTGACAATGTCTGAATGGAAACCTAGCAACCGTATGATATGGGTTGACCTTGACCACAAGCTTTTCCTGGGGGGTGGTTGGCATGTCCATTTGGAACGCATGGCTTCTTCTAAACCAACAAAAGTCTGTTGCGTCAGTACCAAAACATGGGATCTGATTGGAGATCTTGATCAGTGGACAGGATTAGATCGTCGTGCAAATCACAGTCATCAGCTTCTCTCCTACTATTTGTGATCGATCCTGTACATGCAACTGAGTTGTGCATGCATAGCTAGCTTTCTATTGTCTTTGTTTTCTAGTTGTCATGCATGTGTACTTTCTGAGTACACTGAATGAGGGAGCTGAAACGGTGTGATTTGTGATAACATGATTCAGAAAGGCTTTGCGTATGCATGGCTATTTTGGTGCTGTGATGGGAAAGTCCCCATCCAGTGGTGGATCTGCCTGCTCTCTCTCTATTTCAGGCCGCTCGCCGTACCTAACGAAGCAGAATGGCAGTGGCAGCTGTTTCCTGAAACACACTTGTGTCCGTCCTATCCTTGGTTCCCTTCTGAATGGGCGGCGTACCGTGAGTGTGTGTGGCTGATCTATGCGTGCATGTCTGTTTGCTGAATGTTGCCTTCTCGTTCCAAAGTCGAAGCAAAACAACAGTCAGTTCGTGTGCATCATTGTAGGTGAAGAAAAATGTCACCATCCTGGATTCGTGGTGATTAACTCCCCCCTCTGAACGCAAAGCTGCTTGTTTAAATGCATAGGCTCCACTTTCATCACAATAACAGGTGGTCCATTTCACTCATCACAGATTTAAGTAGTTCTACAAAATGAGATGACCCACTACGTTTTGTCCCGAATGGCCAAAGGGATGCGCATTGTTCATGCATCGTCAGTGCAAAGCAACAAGCCACCACCATTTTTTATGGTACCGAGTCGCTGACAAGTGGGGCCCTTCTGCCGTTCGTTCACAAAAGACTGCTTACTGATGAGAGGCATTGATGTTTCCAAACGCATACCGCTACTGAAATCTGTATCACGGAACATGATTAGGCAATAATAGTACTTGCTCCCTCGTACTAATAATCAGTGCGGGAAAGAAGACAAACGGGAAAGAGGCCATGGATGAGGAGAGGAAGAGGAACCAATGGACGGACAAAAAAGCTAGGGCAGGCAAGCAGGTGCCGTCAACAGGAGGGAGGGAGCGCCATGCTGCGAGTCTACAACTACAGTTTGGCCTTTGCAGCGGATTCTCTGCCGAGCGCAACAACAGTTGAATGAACCCAACCAATGCCGTTGCGATGGTTCCGTTTCGTTGCGTGTTCTCCTTCTCTCTCTCTATAGACTAGAGAGAGCCCTACCATTTTGTTGGATGAAGAAATCTTTGGCAACCAAGTGGATTGCTGCCAAAAATCGTCTCGTGCTTTTTGCTGGCCAAGAACATCTCGGAGGTTGAAAATGCTTGAGATGGTGGGGACGAGGATGTGGGGAGGGACTGGTGGGCTAACTTGTTGGAGGGTCTAGGGATCTTGATCTGCTCCGCCTACCACGCCACATGTCGGCTTGCCACGGAATGGCGACGCCATGCCCCAGTGGCGTCATCCTAGGTACGAGTGTCCCATTTGGCCGCAAATGTTCTTTGAAGTTGTGAAATACTAGTATCTTGATGTTTGTTCGGTTGTACTCCTAAAAGATAGGACCAAAAAGTAATTTTTGACCAATATCTAGTGCTTCACCAAAAAGAAATGGGGGAAAAAGGAACCGTCAAAGGTATAGTTTCAGTTTGGTTTACCAGATCGAAGTGCAAAATAATCTCTTATTTCTTGCGTGTGAATCCAAATTAAAGCTAGTTCGTTCCTCGTTGTAGCCTTTTAGCTATGACACTGAAAGTGGGCCACTTGGTCAATCCGTGCCCCCAATTTGGGGAAGAGTTAGGACGGACTTGACACACTGCGTTTCCTATCTAGAAGTGAGAAATGTGCGCATCGTAATCGTGCGGTTCGGTGTTGACTGCTCTGGTTGAGGAACGGGTATGAAGCAAAGGTCAAAAGTGGGAACACGCCATGCAAAGGCCATTCTTCCACACGCGCGCGCAAATGGTCCGGTTTTCTTCTTTTCTGGTTGAAAGTAACATAACATTCCATTCAGAATTGCATGCAAGTTTTTTTTTTAGGGGAAGAATTGCATGCAAGTGATTCTCGCAAAAAAGAAAAAAAAAAGAATTACATGTAAGTGAAAACAGGGGTCAATGGTATTTGGGCCTCAGTGGATGCAATTTACTTTCCACTGAGGCCTAGTGTTGTTCCAGCGGTCCGGCCCACTCCATATTCCTGGTCCAGCAGCCTACATACACGGATGGGGAAGGGATAAACCTCAGCAAACAGCCAAACACAGTGAATTTTAAACACACACAGTGACATTCCAAACAGAAAGAAAAAAAATAAAGCACTGTGCGCAGGCGAATGCCGAGGTGGAACAGACAGAGCTTTCGTGTCGTATCGTGCGTGGCACGCGACCAGATGTTTGACTGTCTGCGGCTCTCTCAGTTCAGTTCCCAAACAGTCACTCGCTCCCTGGTTTCAGAAGGAAGCTCCCGACTCCCTCTTCTTCGCCCCCGGTGTCTTCTCCAACAAGGAGCTACAAGCGTTCGGTCCCGTCGGGATCCATCGACCAAGATCTACATCGTGTAAGGCACCTCGATTAATCTACCACACCACTCCGTTCTCCTCCTCTTCTTTCTTGCAACTCCGTCAGAAACAAGATCGACAACTAATTTGTTGGCTCAGGCTAGCTTCAGGGTCTCTCTTGTTACTGAAACTAGTCAACTTGCGAGCACATTATTGCTTACTCCTCACTTGTGCTGAAGTTTCATTCTCGTGTGACGATGATTCGGTTCTAGTACTAGAACGGAAGACAAAGCAAGTACAGAGATAGATAGGATCTAGTTGAGTCTGAAACCTAAATTTGTCGTTGAAATATGCCTGCTTATGTTGTGCATTATTTTGATTTTTGGAGACCTCTTTTCCTATCAAATTGTCATGACATCCAGCTCTTCAGCACTTCACAAAGTGTGATTGCAAAAGCACCAAATTGGTTGTTTTTTTTTTTTGGGCAAACCAAAATTGGTTATTTGTGAGTACTAGTTATGAACAGAAACAGAAGCATGTTGGGTATTATTTGAGACTGCTATTTTCATACCAAAATGTCTTACATCAATCTAACTGTTTAGCAGTTCACAAAGTGTGAACGAAAGCACCAACATACTTGCATGGTTATGAACAGAAACAGAAGCATATATCTTCTTCTTTTTTGCGACGGAAGCATGTATCATCTTTGTGCTAAACAGTAATCCGCGCGTTATTGATGAGCTGCAGGTACTACTCCACGTACGGTCACGTTGCAACGCTGGCAGAAGAGATCAAGAAAGGAGCTTTGTCAGTCGACGGCGTTGAGGTCAAGTTATGGCAGGTAAATGACACTAGCTATCAGTTGCTGCCATTTCACAATGAGCCGAGCAATCTCGACCTGAAACTTTGATAAAACCGGCAATTAATCACCTAAACGTACAGGTCCCAGAGACTCTCTCCGACGAAGCGCTCGCCAAGATGAGTGCTCCTCCGAAGAAGGACGACGTGCCAGTCATCGCACCGGCACAGCTCGTCGAGGCTGACGGCCTCGTCTTTGGGTTCCCTACCAGGTTCGGCATGATGCCGGCGCAGTTCAAAGCGTTCATGGACGGCACTAGCGACCTGTGGTGCGAGCAGAAGCTTGCAGGCAAGCCGGCAGGCATCTTCTACTCCACCGGATGCCAGGGCGGTGGCCAAGAAACTACCGCGTAAGCCGTTCATGGCACAAAATCCTCATATATATGCTCCAGCTGTGGCATTGCATAAAAAATAACCATTTTTCATCAATGCAGGTTACTATATATATGGTCCCAGTGTCTGATCTTTAACACTAGTCTTCTAATACTAATTAGTGTTCTATGCTTCTGAAACTCAGTCGTCACTTGTCAGCGGATTATGTGCTGATTTGGTGGCACTTGACTTGATTGATGCAGGTTGACGGCGATCACCCAGCTGGTGCATCACGGCATGATCTTTGTTCCGGTTGGGTACACATTTGGTGCGGGGATGTTCGAGATGGGCGAGGTGAAGGGTGGAAGCCCCTATGGAGTCGGCACCATTGCCGGGGATGGATCGAGGGTTCCTACCGAGCTTGAGCTGCAGCAGGCCTTCCACCAGGGCAAATACTTCGCTGGGATCGCCAAGAAGCTCAAGGGCACGGCATGATGGTCTCACTTCAGCCGTTTGGATGGAATACAGTTCAGCTGCAGTCGTCGTTTGTCTGTCTGTCATCACTTTGTTGATATTAAAGCGATACCGGAAGTCTAGAACTGAACAAAATTGGGTTGTCTTCTGGTATTTTTTCTTGACTAATTATAATGCAGCCTTCCACGCCTTAATGAACCCAAGCATGCTTCAAATATCGTTTCCATCGATCGCAGAAAATCTAGGATTGAAATTGGTTGGTTAAATGCCACTTTTTTGAGCCGTGTGGATATCTCCTTCGGTGCGGCCACTTCATTGGTTATAGGTAAAAAGGATTTCGTTCAGCTTCACTGCTCCAAAATGTGCAGAGTACCTAATTTCAAATCTGAACATCATTCGGCCCGGCCCACTGAAGAAAAAATGGGCCGGCTAAAACCCTCCTAAAATATCTTCGTCGTCTCCTTCAAAGCTCTGCTCGCACCTTATCCCCAGCCCCCGAAACCTCACACTCTCCCCCACCCGCAATGGCTGCCTCCCTTCCCACCACCGTCGCCGCCGCGCGCCTCGCGGCAGCGCAGGCCTTCGCGTTCCCATCCCCGAAGCCCTCTGCCTCATCCACCACCTTCCCCCTCGCCGCCCCAGCGGCATTCCCGTCGCTGGCCCTCGCGGCGGCGCCATTGGGCAGGCGCTCCCGCGGCGCGCAGCCGAAGCCTCCGGCGGCTGCTCCGGGGGCCGACCAGAGGGAGACGATACTGCTCCCCGGGTGCGACTACAACCACTGGCTGATCGTCATGGAGTTCCCCAAGGACCCGGCCCCCACCCGCGAGCAGATGATCGACACCTACCTCAACACCCTCGCCACTGTCCTCGGCAGGTGAATTTCTCAAATTCCTGTCCCATATGTGCTTGTGTGGTTGTGCGGCGATCAAAGTTGGTACATTTTTAATTAGCCAGTCTGTTGCTGTTCATCACTCATCGGCAAACTGTTGTTTTAGTAGTGGAGCATTTGATGTTTGGTTGGCCTGTGATTAGTAATGTTGTGCGTGTTGGTACTAATTATAGTAGTATTGGAGTTGAAATCAAACGGTACAAATATTGTGCTGGTTGGTCCTTTAATTAGTTGTCTTGTGCCTCTGAAACTGATATGCAAATTTGGACTTGCGCTGATAGCTTCTGATGCTTAGACATGCGAGACGATGTGCTACTGCCGTGATGTCCGGAAGTGGTGGGTCAGACAATTAGAAGTTATAGAACATACGGCAGTGTTCTTACAACGCATGTGTGAAGAGATCAAAATTTGTGCCTTTGTAATGAACGAGTCTGGTATTGTTCATCAGAAAGCTGTTATTTCGGCAGTGGTCATGAAGAAGAAAGATGCAATGCAGTGTTTGATGTTTGGGATTGGGGTTGAATTGAATAGGTGAAATGCTGTGTTGGTTTTTCCTATAGTTAGTTCTGTGGTGGCTCTGAAACTATTATGCACATTTGCACCTGCGCAGATAGGTTCTGATGCTTAGGTATGTCAGTTAGCGCGCTACTGTCTAGTTGACAATATTCGAGATGTTTTTAAATGGTTGGTCAGACAGTTAGAAGTTACTATAGGATATACAGCAGTATTCCATGGTTACAGCACATGCGTGAGAACACACTTGGGTGCAAGCCGCATTTTAATTTAGCTTGAGAGTGGCATGTGTGCATATGATTGTGCACTGACCATTTCTTACCATTGCAGCATGGAGGAAGCCAAGAAAAACATGTACGCCTTCAGCACGACCACCTACACTGGTTTCCAGTGCACTGTTGATGAAGAGACATCAGAGAAGTTCAAGGGTAATCTTCAGTTCACCACATTTCTGCTATAACTGAACCTACCATTTCTTCCAAGTATTTTTTCCCCCTTGATTGCCCTGGCTCAAACTGGTGTTTTGGTTCCTGTAGGTTTGCCTGGTGTTCTTTGGGTGCTCCCTGATTCCTACATTGATGTCAAAAACAAGGACTATGGAGGTTAGTGCGACACTTTTAACATCTGCGACGGCACGTTTATATACTTTTGTTTATCTCAAGTTGCTCACCCCTTTCTTCTTTTCTACATTCAGGTGACAAATACATCAATGGTGAGATAATTCCCTGCACATACCCAACCTACCAACCAAAGGAGCGGAGGACATCAAAGTATGAGAGTAGACGGTACGAGAGGCGAAGAGACGGACCCCCAGCCAACAGGAGACCAAAGCAAGAAGCTCCTCAGACCGAGTCAGCATCTTCATGAGGTAGAACGATATCCGAACCCATCATTTCCTGCATATTGATGTTTAAACCGAACCAATTCCTTGTTCTTTCAGTTTTTGCAGGCTTTTGTCCACATACGCAAACAGAAGAGCACACTTAGTTTTATCACTTACAACTATCAACTATGTGCCAGGCAGAAAAATCCATCGTCAGCTCAAAATATCACAGTGCGGTGCAGGCGACCAGCGAAGCTGCATTTAGATCATGTTGATCGGAGTTGATATTTTGGGCAGACTGTGACATTTTAGTGTGATAGAGACTTGAAATCCTAATTACCTGAAATATTCTCCCGACGCCTGTAGTGAATCGTCCTCGTGATATTTTTGTGATGTCTACTAGTACTTGTCTAGTTGTATTGCTGAATGTGTGAAATTTGTTCGTGGGCTTGTTGAACTGAAGCCGGCTTTTAGCCATGACACCATATGTTGTTCGGCTCAAAATTTTGCCTATTGGGTCTTTGAAAAAAGTGATATTTTAAAGTTCTTACCTGCGTCTGTTGTGTCCTTTTTGTTTCTTGTGTGCTGGGTTTTAACATACTACTACCTCCGTATATGACGTGCAAATGGAGGGGTAACATACTACTGAGGCTCTGATTGTCCGTAATTTGGTGGCCTGAACATAAGTGAGCTAAAAGGTCAACCATTCGGTGGTATTTTAGCTGCAAGCACTGATTCAAAATGGTTCAGGTTGATAAAAAGCTGTCCGATTTTGCGGAAATGCAACTGCATACTGTTAAAATGATTGGATTCGTAGCAGTAAGCATCATGCATTCAGAACTTTCAAAAGAATGTCATGAACATCAATCCGAGCAAGTTTTGGATACATCAAGATAATATCTCCGGAAGGTCTCATCCGTCCAGATACTCTGGGACGGCCGTGATGCTGCCGACCTTAGAAAGGGGAGGAAATGGGAGAGGCATTCTGGTCACTTCGTACATAAACCATACCGCCGCCACGGAGGGGCAGTACGGTCCTTTTGCATCGCCGAGCCCTAGAAAGCTCTTAAACCCCGGGTTTAGCAGAGGCGGCGGATCCCTAATTCCCCCACCCTCTCGTCACCAGAATTCCGGCGGCGGCGGCGGCGATGGCGGCGGCTACGGCGAGGTCCGGGTTCCGGCGCATGTTCTCCGTGTCGGCCTTTGTGCCGAAGGCGCCCGCCCCGCCAACGAAGGCCGACCCCTCCCCAAACCTCTTCATCTCTGGTGCGGTTCCTCCTCCCATTTCTCGGTCCCTTTTCTCGGTAATCCCTGTAGTGGCGCTTTCATCTGGAGGTTCAGCGCTCAAAGATCTGATCTTTGACACCAGTAGGCGGTCTTGATTTTGCCTGTCGATTAGGTTTCGTAGCTCTGGAATCGTGGTTGACCTTTAAGAGATGGAACATAGTGAGTCTCTGTAGTTGGGGAAATTTTTTATGATGTATCGTGATGAATGAAAACACAGTGCTTACTCCGCATTTAGCGTGCTGGAGGGTGGCCTTTTTCGGTTTCCTTTATTCAGCCTTTTAGTTTCTTCGTTCAGGCGATTGGTTTTATTTTGGTTTCACTTCCTATGGTGAAGGTGATGACCAACTAATCATCAGACACTTGACCAATGACCTTGCCTCCATGGAGGAGTAGCAAATTAACAGTTGAAAACCCCTGAACATTTTCTCATTGAGCCAAATGTTTCAAATGTCTGCTCCTGGGGCGGATCAGTTAAACCATCTTGGTATTTTGATTTCTTGGTTAATCCTGAATGGACATACGGAGACGGGGAACTATTGTAAACTGATGAATCTCGATTTTAACCTTGCAAGAACCTTTTGAATACTGTCTGTGACTCCTGTGTTCACCCGAAGTCGTGTTAGAACTGCTATCAAATTGCCATCTATTCTAACCTACTAAATGAAAGCTTGCTGTTGTTCTCAATTTTGTTTATTACAATGTTTTTGTTGTGATCATTTTTGTCTTTTGCAGCGTATTTGCCCCTTTCTGGTTTGCTTAATGTACCTATTCAAGTATGATCTTAACATCGCTGACTGATACAGGACTGAGCAAGCGTACTTCAACGGAAGGACTTAGAGATTTTGCAGCAAAGTTCGGGGAAGTTATGCATGGTATGGTTTTCCCTTTACCTTGCCACTATTTTCATGCTTAAGTTCAAGCTTCTTATTCTTGTTACAATTGCAGCACGGGTTGTGACAGATCGTGTCACTGGTTTTTCCAAGGGGTTTGGCTTTGTAAGATATTCCACAGTTGAAGATGCAACCAAAGGAATTGAGGGTATGGATGGAAAGGTATGGTTTTTTAAGATTGTGTCCCGTTTCATTGAAGAATGTCACTATTTTATAGCAGTTGCTTCGGTCGATGCTTAGACATAGTGCAGAGCTGTCTAGTCTGTTTTCATTTTCTTTCAATATATATATGTAAAATGTGTAGTTCCCTCCGCCCCTCCCTACATATGGCATAGCATAGTGTTCAGATCACCAATATGCTTTTCTTGATTTCTTTCTACTTTTGGGTAAGAATGAAGTTGTTGCACTCTTTGTGATGATTGGCCCACCGCACCTTTCCTAAGCTTTTTTGGTTCAGAAGGGCAATGGGTTTGATGAGCCAAGTCATGGATATAGGTGACTATATGGTTGTGTGGGCTGAATCCATGACCTTCTGTCCTTAGCCTCCCTCCCCCTTTGATTGCCTCTTTGCCATCACGCATGGTCATGTGCCCCTTGCCGCTGCACGGTGAGACACTGCCACTCTAGGCCAACACATTCATCGAATTAGGCTTTGGTTTGTTACTTTGATGTGTTTGGTTATTTTATAGCAGCTTGTCCATTGCTGCCTGCAGTAAGATTTGAGAAATATTCTCGATCAAGATGTAATGGCAGTTAGGTGTATGGGTGTGTGGCAGTGAGGAGATTGAAAGGCCGGTCTTACGGCTGCCTCCTAGTTTCTCAGTTGTGATGAGTCTCTTGTCTTCTGGGAACGGGATGGTAGTAGTGTGATGTGATTCGATTCGGCGAAAGGTTTTCTGAGCCACCATCCTAAAGTTTTCCATTGGTTGGCTGATGGTTTCAATCTATCATCGATTTTGAATTCTTGTTTTCTTTGGTTTTCTGGTGCTTTTGTGTCCTCTTAATAGATCTTTTGCGTATTTCACATATACCTCTCATGCATTCACGATTCTGGGTTTTTCAATTGTGGATTTCAGCGGAAAGAACTGCATCATCCTTATGTGTGTTTTCACTTTTCAGTTGTTTTCCAATTTACTTGGCTTATGTGATTGCAATGTCGTATTTTTGGTGTATGCAATGCAGTTACTGACTAATCTATCTTGAAAATTTGTTACAAAAAGATTTGTTGAACATTACATGAATTGAAATGCTTGTTGGAGCATTTCCTGGATTTACAATTGCAATTGAATCTTAGTAGAAGATTGGATAGTAAACTGCTCCATTGAATAATTATATGCAGCCTTTCCCACAAGCTTTTTTCCAAATGTTCTGGCCCACGAGGCCCACTGGTTGGGCCTCGTCCCTGCGAACAGGATATTAGGATGGGACCCTTGGTTGTACAGCCTTTCAGGCCATAGGCTAGGCAGGATGGGCTGGACTGGCCCCTTGCACCCTTGGCTGCAAATTTTTGAACCATGCTATTTTAAAAGTATTGCAGACTATCGTAATAACTGATGATACCCTGTTATCCAAAGGATAGGCTGATTTTGGGAATCATCGACGTTTCAAGTTCTTTTGAATTAACCAAGAAAATAGTTTGGACTTATTTGGTTGTTTTGCTGGCATTTCTCCATCTCTATTAAATATTTTGATTGTAGGAGTCCTATATTTTGTGTTTTCTCTGTGCATTAGTGCAGCAATGCATTATGATATACAATTTCCCCCCCTCCTAAATTGGCTACATCTGTGCAGTTCCTTGACGGATGGGTTATATTCGCTGAATATGCGAGACCAAGACCGCCACCGCAGCAACAAGAGATGAATTCGCAACCACAACAATCATGGGGCCCTCCATCAGGTTCCTGGGGTTCACAGTAGATGAAGAGACAGGGCCCTCTCTCCAACCACGACACTTGCCGCAGATTGAAAGGCCACTAATTCTACATTTTATTTATAGCAATATTGTGCTATCACGGGTGTGAACAGCACCTACCATTGAGATATTCTTATCGTGTTGGAGTGGTCGTTTACTCGCGTCCACGGTTTCCACATGAAGAAGCAGTTGTCAAACCGAATATGGACCAAAACAAGTATTGCTATCAAAGTGTAATAGGACATGAACATTATCGAGCCTTTGCGAATAATATCTCTGTCCTGCTTGTCATGGGGTGTTGGTATGCAACAATGTCCTTTTATCTGAATTGTCGTAGCGCTTATCAGCGGGTGGCATGTGCCTCCTTGTACTGGATAGCTTATCAGCGGTTGACATGTGCCTCCGCTAGATAGCTTATCAGCGGGTGGCATGTGCCTCCTCTGTGCCGGATAATGTCTGGTAGCCCAGAATAAGAACACGTCAGGTGCTGTGAGAAGGTAAGGTGCATCAGAGTTCTCTTCGATCAATCCGCTTGTTGATGGTGACGCCTAAGCTCATCCAGAATTCCAGACAGTATGATCAGTTCTGGGTGTATGAACATGTGTAACTTGCTGTTCTTGTCATGCATTTGACTAGCCCAGGTTGTTTGCCAAAACTGTTTGCATTTGTGTTGCCTGATATGGATGGTACGCTGTGTGTGGGCTATTGGTACATCTGTTAAAAAGCTGGAGCACCGTGCTTCCCTGTCCATGCCGGCGTCTCCACAGGTGTATCTACAGTTAGTAGCTGATGCATGGCACTGTTATTTCAGAATGTTCTTGTCGTGGAATCCTTTCATTCCATCAGTCATGCTGTACATGTTCCATGATCTTTGCTGTGAGTGACCTCTGTTTCTTGCCTGCTCAGACTGGCGCATCTAGAGGCATTCCCATTACCGGCGCCTGGTGTCGCCGCCACAGGCTTCTAACGTGGTGTGGTTCCTGCTATGAGTGCTTCCATGGCAGAGGTTAATTTGACCAGATTTTACTTGGGAGAAGCCTGAACCGTAGTGTGATCCGAGTCTCTGCTCTTCCTGTAGACGCCTCCATATGGTTCCGTGGCAGCGGTTACCCTGACCAGATTTACTTGACGAACCAGAGCCGTGACACCTGGGCAACGCCATGGGCGCCACACGGCGGTCCCTCGTCGTCGCCGACGACATCTGCGCCGTGTTCCGGAGGAATGCGAGACGGGTCCGAATTGAGTGCCTTCATTGCCCGGGCAACAGGCGCCTCAGGGGTGCCTTTCAGGGCTTGTGCAGTGCAGATATGGGCAGTGCGATCGTGAGATGGCGAGAGATGCCCAGCGTCGCAGGGAAGCCGGGTTGTCGCGTTACGTGTTGCCCTGCTTCAAATCTGTTTATCCGTCCGTTATCCACGCATCAATGTTGTTGAATGCCTCAACAGTGACTGGAACCAAACCCAAATTAACTAGGGAAACAGCGATACAAAGTGCATAATTCAGGCGTAATCAACATTTCTAGTATAACCTAAAAATTATTTTTGACGTTGCTTTGGTTTACAAAATTTAATTCTGAAATTTGATTTCAATAATATATATAAGGTGTTTTTCATGTAGTGCGATTTAGTTATTTCCTATGTTGTTCTCTACATGATATTTTTCAGACAGTGTAGATCAATTTTAAAGTTTTCTGACTAAACACACACACACACACACACACACACACACACACACAATAAAAAAAAAACCCAAACTGGTTCACTGCATGGCGTCCCCGCTGAAAAATTCTCTAGGTCTGTTTGAACTTTGTTCGTTCTAGTGGGGGGCTAGGTGTCAAAGCTAAACCTTGAGAGATTGACTCGATCGACACAGTTGTGAGGTTGAGCTACACTGCATCGACCTCTATTTCTATTGGCCATACAAAACCCTTGTGCCCTGGTATATGTGCACCATGTGTCAAGATGTGGTACCCCTGATCATGAACTCTTCTTGCCCATGCTCAATCAACTTCTTTGTCTTCTGAAAGAACGGTAATAACAAAGTAATGTGTGCTCTATTTCATATGGTACACACATGCTTTTCGATTTTCAATTGATGACGTTAGGAAAACAATGGTAGTTCTTTTTCCGAACTAAAAAATTTATCTTGATATCCATTCAAAACTGTACGCATATTAGCAGTGGCGGGGCTTGAGCTATGAAATAATGGGGGCCGGCCAAGGTAAATTTCTATGAACAGCTCCAAACAGCAGAATTATTGTTTAACCAAAGGAGTTTTAGTTTGCCTGGGTGGGGGGGGGGGGGGGGGGGGGCGGGGCATTGCCCCTTGGCCATAGCTAAGTTCTGCCACGGCATATGGATTCGTAGGAGTACAATATCTCAAATGTAAGTTTGAATGATAAATTGTGATAGAAAGATGTCAATGACGAAACTCTTATTTAGAGCTCAGAACCACACACCCCACGCACAGGTAACAACATCATCAATTTAAGGTTTCATTTGAGATTTTATAACACCTCAATAATATATAATGAGGATTTGCGATGATGCATATACATCTGCATGAGACGTATATAGACGGTATATGTCTCTTTTAGCATTTTGGCTGACATAAAATGCAGGGCCCACCCGATGCCCATATGGTGGGGCCCACGTTCCACGCATGGTGCTGTTGCGCCACAGGAGCGCTGATCGAAACACCTAGAGATTCACGTAAGTAAATGCTTGATGTTTGCATATCCAAAATTTTTAAGCTGCCCTGCGCTGCATGGCACCCATCGTCTTCGTCGTCGGCATCAACAGATTTCGTTCTTCCGAGACTACAGCGCCACGGCGACCCGCCCCATCCGAGGGCTTTCCGGACATTTTCTTCCCGCACGAACCCTATAAATCGAGCCATGGGCACGTGATACTCTCTCACAAAAGCCTGCTTGGCTCCAGCTTGATAATCAGCTAGTTGGTCGTCGTTAAGCTCTGACCACTCGTCGTAGCAAGTGGCAAAGCTAGCTCCGGTCAGTAGGCGCGGGCTGCTCGCCGCCCTAGAGAGAGAAACGTTTAAGAGAGAGAAACTGGCAGATAGAGAGAGAATAAAGAGGGCGGCGAAGAAGAGAGATCGAGAGAGGGGGAGGGCGGGGGGAAGGATAGAGGCGGGGAGCGTGCGCAGGAAGCTGATGAGGCTCCTGTCGTTCGTGCCCTGCGGCTGCCGTGCTGGACCAATCGACGACGCGCCGCCCGCTGCTGCTGACCACGCCGGAGGAGACGCCGGGGCCGCGGCGAGGAGGAGGCGGCGCCAGAGGACGGCCGCCGGCGCGCTGGGAGCGGCGGCGCAGTGGCGGCCGGCGCTCAGGGACATCTGCGAGCTCCAGGAGTACGGCGCCGACGCCGCCAAGGCCCGCCGCGGGAGGGTTGCGCCGGTGAGGGTCGGCAAGGCGTCGTCCTGGGACGTTCCCAGCGCGCGCGGCGATGAATATCGGAAGCTCGAGAGCTCGTCGTCCATGCCGGCTTTCGCGCCGACGGCGTACCTGTTCTGATCGTGGCGGCGTCGCCGTCATCGGCTGGCCGATGTTGACGACGACGAGCACCGGAGCGAGTTACTATCGGAAGCATATATACAGATTATTATCTACGTACTGCAGGACCAAGGATCTATACGCATCCACCAGGAAATAAATAAACTCGTCTCTTCGCTTAATTCGCGACGAGAGATGTCGTTGTGTATATAAACGGTGACAGAGCCCATATGTAATTATGTATACATATATACATATGTGTGTGATGTGGGACTATTTTGTGACTAACTAATTAGATGAGTATAAAACGTGCACATGTATGTGTGGCACATGCATCACCATGCATGGTCATGTAAATCTTCTCATGATGTAGTGTCCTGTACATGTGTATATAATACCATAATGGTTATAAGAGTATATTATGGACTAATTGAGCTTAATTTTTGGACCCGTGTAATTGTAATGGCAATGTCGAATCTCCTCTGAGGATGTTCTATCACATAGGTGGAGAAAATTGACCCCTTGTATGTGTGTTTTCAGCAGTAACAGATATTAATTGATAATATAAGTAACAGTCACAATGAGAGCATTTCACAGAAAAGAAGAATTCGAAGAAGAAGAAGATATTATCACTCCCCAGCTGTAGCGTAGAACTTGACTTGTTTGAGACCTGAATTTCCGTTACCTTCTTCAGTGGAACATTCAAATGTTCCAAGAGTGAAAATGACAATCTAGATTCGACTATTCCACTGTAGAAGGTAAATTTAGGTCTCAATCTATACATCACACTCTGCGATATTGAAATATATTTCTTTTTCTTAAAAAAAATCACACTCTGCGGGCTGGGAATATGTCATGTTCCGTATTGCCTCTATTTAAGCCCATAAGCAGTTAAGTACTGGGCCATGGACTGATGGACTTCATTTTGGGCCTCCTAGCTACTTATGCTTATTTAGATTTATGTATTGACCAAGTTCAAATAAAGCCAAAACCAATATAGATACAAATGAGAAATACAATGAGACAGATGAATCTATCTACCTCTATGGACTACCGACAAAAGTTTAATAAGACAGTCACATGTATTTGATGGATATACTTGTCACATCACCATCGATCTTCTCGTGATCATCAGCCAAATGTACTTTGCTGCGGCCCAAGTCATGTGAGGGGGTTAGCAATTAACAAAGCTCAGGGTGAGTAGTACTTTATGGTCAAAACTGTACCACCATCACATGCAGCATGATCATGCCTGTACACCAGCAGATAGATATTATCATGGATCCGGCCGGTCAACGCAGAACCGATGCATTCATCATGATCCCTAAGCAAAGAGAAGTGAAAAGGATTATGATTGGGAATGATGACCATGCATGCAGTTATATATGGTCAACGGATTAGCTGCATGCCGAAGGATTACCAACAATATTTTGTTTGATATTTGTGGTTGGCCAGATTTTGGGGAGACATACATATTAGCTGTGTGATCTTCTTGAGTTGTGACAGCTTAGTCGTTCTCTCCTTTTTGAGAGACAATGCATCAAGTTGGGTGTCCAGACAGTCACACGACGACATGAAGAGAAAGCAGCAGCAACATCATGATCTGCTTGGCCTGAAAAAAAGAGAGTAAAAATGCATAAACCATTCTATACACGTCACCTGGAGTTTGAGAGTCAACCCATATATATCTCTTTTCTGTTGCATGTACCCACCACCTTAGCTAGTACTAGATTTTGTTAAAAAATCACCCCAATATGCATATACTTAACCGATTCAATTTGTTTCATTAATTTGAAGCGGTTAATGGAGTTCTTATAAAGGGTTACAAAATTTCTTAACTATAATCTTCATACTTTTTCAAAATTTCGACAAAAGAATAGCTAAATCTTAAATGTCGCCGCACTGAGTTTTGCTATTTGGATAATGTTTTTTCTTGAAAATGTAAGGAAGAAACCATATTTTTTTTAGATAATGAAGGAAGAAACCATATCCAAGCACTTGAATAACGTTAACTTAGTTAGCATGGTCTCTACACCGACGAAACAGGCAAATCAGTTCAGTATATATGTGCACATTGAAGTGGTTTTGCAACAATATATGTGGGTGGGACACCTGCAACAAAACCGGTTATGGAGGTGAATCTCATACCTAAAAGCGACATATAGAATAGTTTACGTAATTTTGCCAAACAAAATTTTAAAACCCCGTCGGATCAGGATTAATTTTGTTGATCTCTACGTGCGAGATCGTCTTCTACAGGAAAGAGATTAGCACTAGCTAGCATGAAAAAAACGCATGATGTTCCATACATTGTCCTGGTCCTGATCGTCTGCAGGAAAGAGATTAGCACTAGCTGAGACGTGTGCAGCTCGAGAGCAGCAAAAGGAACTATCAGTTGATCCATTTTGATATTGGCATTATATCAAAAATAAAATAAATATGTAGCATTATTGATTCAGTTTTTGGTGCCGTTCGACAAAGGGAGCATACATGATGGTCAGGCTCTTTCTCGAGGTTCTTTTTTAAGAAAAATGAGATGATGATCAGGCTTTGATCGAACACCTAGAATACAAGTACATTATTTTAAGGACAAAAAGGCATCGATCATTCATGCCACTACTACTAAAAGTTTCGGTCCCATGCATGACTACCATTCTTGTGGCTTTAATTCGTTTATTCTGTCATTAGGTGCACTCACAGAAAGAAAAATGCATCCAAATGCGATGGGTCGGTCCTGCACTTCCCATTGTGTCTCCTCTTCTGGCTTGTCGACTGGATAAACAAAACAGGCCATGTTAGCAAACGCTTACATATCTCAAATAGAACCATATATATGCACATGCAGATGCAGTGTATGGCCGAGAAAAACGACGCATGTCTGCGAACATGCAGTGATGCACAAGTCGCGTGTGCGTTGTGCCTTGCTAACTTGGCACAAACACAAGCCATTTGCGCGTCCACGTGGGCACTGGGGCCCACTAAGTACGTGTTTACGTACAGATGGGTACATCCAACGACCATGTGACATTGCCGCCTCGATCGGATCTTTCATCCATGTATTTAAGCCACTGCTAGCTGCTGTCGCATTGGTCACAAATCAGATTTCGTCGTAGATGTTGGTTCATGTACCGGATCGAGTCCATGTCCCAAAACACGTCTGGCTTGTTTTTGAGAGAAGGCAGCAGGTGTGCGGTGTTAGCTTACCACCAGCTACCTGCAACTTGAGAGTGCAACAAGTTGCTCGAGTACTTGCTGGTAACCGGTAAACTGCAATGACACTATTTTTTTTTTTTGAGAGGAGCAATGACACTAATTAATTGAGATCATTATAGCAATATGCTATTCTTTTAAAGGGAAAGTCCGTAAGTTTTTTCAAGTGCTCCCGTTTTATATAAACATCGCCAACTCGCAAAAGGAAAAAAAAAAACATCGCCCTAACCGATGGATTGTGACGTTATTTATTATTATTATTATTACAACGAAGAAGGGAATAGTTCATTTCGTGATGCCTTACCCTTTTTGTACAGAACTGGCAGCAAGTAGCTTCCGGAGATCGTGCTCGTGATCACGCATGGCCCCTTTCCGACAGCTAGCTCGACATGCTTTGTGCCTGGGCCCATCCGTCAGAGTGCAACGAACAACGAACGTGCAGGGGACGGGGAAAGAAGAAGAAGAAGGAGCAGGAGGGCAGTTTGGTCATTTGCGGCATTTCCGGTGCCGTGGCCCCACCGGCGCACTCTGATCGGAACATGAGCCGCTACTGCGAGCACGTCTCGAGGAAACGGCTTTGGCCCGCCTCCGCTTTATTCGGGCGAGCGTTGCTGCTTTTGTACATTTCGTATAGCTTTAGATTAGTTTTCCTTTTTTCAAAATTAAACTTGCATCGATCCATACGCGGCGTTGGGCGAGCAGCTGCGCCGACGCCCAGTCCGGTCCGGTTTGGCGCTCAAGGGATTCGAAAGTCACTTGCTTGTCTTATCAAAATTGGCAACGTGTTCGAATTTTCAATTGTTTGCGTCAAAGTCTTTAGATTATTTCAAAGTAAGCTTACGAGCTTCCTTATTTTTACATAAACTTTCCAAGATGAACCGGGAAATTGCAAACTGAAATCTACTCTCTCTGTTCCAGTTTAAGTGTCATTCTAGCAACATCTAGTTTTTCCAAAATAAGTGTCATTCTCACTTTCCGATGCAGGTTTTTCTCTATCTCTCTCCTCCTTCACTGCTCATTGTTTTCAGCGCGCTCTCTACTTTTTCATCTTTCCTTAAATCCCGTCTTTAAGGCTAGAATGACACTTATTTTGAAACAAGAGAGTATCTGCTAAACCGTCATGCTGGCTTCAGAGGTTCCAAGTCAACATTTTCCGACATTGAAGTTGCATTTGTGGTCTTGTGGACATCTAAATCAGTTCACGAAACATTCAAATCATTTTGAAGTTTCAGAATTTGTTGCGAACATTTTCAACTCAAATCTTTCAAATATTTAAGATTGCGAAAAGCTTCCACGGTCGAAACCTTAATTAGTTCCATTAATGACTTGCTGCAATGTCTCGAAATTTCCTTGCATTCAAACTTAAAAATTTCCTTGCATTCAAACTCAAAATATCCAAGGTTTTTCTTCCAAAATCAAAGGTGAGTTTCATAGACTAGAATTCAAACTTAAAATTTTTAGAGCATCAAAATTGGCTGACTGCTGAGTTAGGTCCTGTTTGTTTGTGTTTTTTGAAAGCTTCTTGTAAAATTTGGCTTCTGCTAGAATGATAGTAATATTTTTTGAAACACATATAGCATTTACCTTTTATAGATTAACAACATATAATATTTACTTATCAAAATAGGTATAAATACATCAAAAAGGTTTATGAAAAAATGTATCAATTGTTTTTTAACATAAGAATTAATATATTTTTTAGAGTTCTGGAGTCAAAATGACCCTAGCCTGATGGCATTGCAAATGGTCGAGAAACTATTACAAATTACAATGTATATCATTTAATATCATGCCCAATTTGAATTTTAAACTCAAATTATCTACAGAATAATAAAAAAATTGCAGTCAAGCTTTTATTCACTCTTGAAACGGACAAAAAGGTTTTAGATGTGAAATGGACAAAAAAGGTTGATTGATCGTGAAATATAGACTTGACACATACAGTGCCGCCTGGCTTTCTTCCCATCCCCGCCGCTACAAAACTCAGATCCCAGTCACCTAGCAACGGCTTGGTCTCCTCTCTCCTGCGGCCAGAACGGGGCACAAGCCTGCCGCCTTGGACAGGCCCCCCACCTCCTCCTTCAACTTCGATGGTGGCAATGGAAGGTGAGAGCTGAGCTCTCCTCCCCAATCCTCTAATCCTCCTCCTCCTCCTCGCTTTGGTACTTGCATTTTAGGCTGGATGTAGCGGGGATTGGGGACCCCGTTGATCCCTGCGCTGGGGCGGGTATGGGAAGAATTTTTCTCCGTTGGGTAGTTCGTTTGGGGAATTTTGTGGAGTTTTCAGTGGAAGGATACACTGCATTTTGTATTGGTGATTTATAATGTTCGCGAGAAATCCATAGGGCATCATCAGATACGGAGTATGTTATATGTAGTTTACCGTTGTGGTGATCTGAGAGCTAATAAACTGGATTTATGGAGCTTTTTTTCTTTCTGGCTGGTAAGAAAAGGTTCCATTTTTCGTGAAATTAGTAAAAAAAAAAATGCAGTTTTGATTTGTGTATTTCTCGCATTAAAGAATGATGGGGATTTATTTGACGTGTATCTTGGGACACAGAGGCTGGAATAATTTGTTTTACTGCATTATTTAAAAAGAAAGATGGGAAATTTAATTTGCTCTTAAAGCCTATTGACCTTTCAGTGGTGTTAACGTCCAGGTAGTTCATCTAAAGTTTTTTTGTTTCACTATCGTTAACGACGACAGTGAAAACGATGTCACAGATTTCAAGTTTGTTCACCAATAATACCCAACTCATTCCTCTCAGAACAGAGTTTTGTATCTGATAAGTGCAATTGCCGTGATTATCTTTGTCAAATGTGCTATGAGTTGGGATGGCGAGCTTTGACCAAAATCTTGTTTCGCAATGCATCATCAGCTTCAGCATCCCTTGTCATGTTCCGTTTCCATCCATGATGTTGACCTGGACAACCACTACATGTGGAGCCACATGAACAACCCAAAGCTTCTAACTTACTACTCTTTATTGTACTTCTTAGCAGGACATGTAGCTGTTAGACTTCTTCCTTGTTGAGCGTCCATGAGGTGGATGCAACATCCCTACTTGCTAGGATCTGCGACTGAACGGGAAGAATGAAAGGAGTTTCTGAGGGTCTGATCATTGGAATCACTGTTGGGGTGGTGATAGGTGTGCTGCTGGCTGTTGGAATACTGCTGTGCTTGAGGTATAGGCGTTCCCAGGCACAGATAAGGAGCAGTAGTTCAAGGAGGGCATCCACAGTCCCCATTCGTACCAATGGTGTTAATGCTTGCACCATGCTCTCGAACTCAACTACAGGGCAGGAATCTCCTAGGGAGCTTGAAGACCATGCAGCATCTCTGTGGTTTGAAGGGCCTGGTAGGAAGAGTATGATCTCAGCGTCTGGGATACCCAAATATGCATACAAGTATGTTTCCTGAAGTCTTACATAATCCATTGTTGTAAGACTTGCAGTTATTTGATTAGTTTGCTTAGCAACTGATCTAATTTTGGTAACATGATATATCAGTTGCTTCATTATTCATCATAAATCCGCTTACTGAGTCTTGAAACACTTGATAGTTGCTGTTACTTGACATTACTGAATCTACCAAGCTCAAGGGTCTCTTCTTTTATCTTTATTGCTTGATATGTCAATGAATATATGTCACATAATCAAATAGGAATGCAATGGTGTGATATTTCAACTCGAACATTCATTTGGATCTTACAATGTCAAATCCAATTTGGTTGAACTGTATACATGGTGACCAACTGGCCATGTGCTTGGGTTGACCAAAGGATCCAACTACATGAGGATGTTTGTGCGAGTCAAACTGCGGGTGGTAGGAACAACTTGTAACATTGTGAAGAGTATCACTGTTATACCCAATGCCATAAATTCAAAAGTTGAGATATAACTTTTTTTTGAGCATATAGCTTCATTCATTAATTTCCGAGTATTTAGGTATAATTTTTGTTTTTCCAACAGAATGATTTTGGCATCTTAAATCCTTTTTTTTCTTTTGATGAACTGGAATCTTAAATCTCTATGCATTAATGTTTTGTTTCCAAACATTCAAGAAATGATTGATGATGCATATGCGTGTTTAGTGAGTCGATTCCCTGTCATGATACTTCCATGCATCTAACTACAACAATAACAAAGCCTTTTAGTCCCAAACGAATTGTGAAGGCTAGAGATGAAACCCAAAGAACCAGGGGAAAACAGCAAGAAAATATAAAATAAATGAGAGAAAAAACATAAGAATTTTTTAATAACATAAGTAATAGCAAACATTACTGTAGTACAAAAAAAAAGTTTGGTAGATACACTTCCGTGTATCTGATAGCCATAATTAAGTCCCCCCACGCAAATTGCCAACCCAGGAGCACAAAATGAATCATATCCCATATTTTAACGAGAATATTGTATTCTATCATATCAATATTATTGCTTCGGAAGGGGAGCCCTGGCGCAGCGGTAAAGCTGTTGCCTTGTGACCATGAGGTCATGGGTTCAAGTCCTGGAAACAGCCTCTTGCAGAAATGCAGGAAAGGCTGCGTACAAAAGACCCAAATTGGTCGTACCCTTCCCCGGACCCTGCGCAAGCGGGAGCTACGTGCACCGGGCTGCCCCAATATTATTGCTTCAATTTTGAGTTGATGTTACACGCATTACTGTGTCATTGCGATATCCATATAACTTCGTACCATTCGTACAATTCCTGTGGCACTTACCTGGTCGGTTGTTTAATGGCAAATAGTCTGTCTGAACTCCAATTTTGTCTTATATTCAGGGAACTACAGAAAGCTACTAGTAATTTTACAACAATACTAGGTCAAGGAGCCTTTGGCCCTGTTTACAAAGCCGACATGTCTTCTGGTGAGATACTGGCTGTTAAAGTGCTTGCTAACAATTCAAAGCAAGGTGAAAAGGAGTTTCAAAATGAGGTAAGCTAGCAGCTTTGCACTTGCTGTATACTATTTGTTTTGGATCTACAGATCTCTAGAAACTATTTTGGATCTACAGATCTCTAGAAACTATGTCATGCTTATTATTTAATTGATTCTTAAATTCAGGTCTTACTTCTCGGACGATTGCACCACAGGAATCTGGTGAATTTGGTTGGCTATTGTGCTGATAAAGGGCAACATATGTTATTGTATGCATACATGCCTAATGGGAGCCTTGCATCACACTTATATGGCATGTATTCTCTTTATGTGATACATGTTTCGTTCTCATGATATTAACTACTGTGATACATCTCTGATTGTTGCTGCTAACCTTTGTGATATGACTGAAGCTTGGACTATAATTCAAAAGGGAAAATGGACCTAACATAAAGTAGCAAACATTTTAAAGCAGAACCAATTTTTTTTAATCAGATATGTAATGCGTTAGTTTGATAAAAATTTGAAGCTCTGTCCTGTACATTAAAAGTTTTTGGTTACCTATAAACATAACCACTGCCATTCCATCCTCTTTATCGGATACCACCCATACAGTCTCATATACATTAAGTCGACCAACTACTTTAGTCATTGGTTTTTTATCTGCACACCCCCTTCTTGACAAATAAATGCATGTGCCATTATTATCAGTACATCCTTAACAAATAAAATAAAATATAGAGACAGCATGTAACACACTTCATGTAGATATAACAATTTATATTTGATTTTGTTTTTGTGATTCAGGTGAAAACAGTTCACCACTGAAGTGGGATTTGAGAGTAAACATAGCTCTAGATGTTGCCAGGGGTTTGGAGTACTTGCACGATGGGGTAGGCTTCTGTAATGCATAATTGGAAGCATGTCGGATGATGATGCAGGGATATCCCTTGATCTGGTTTAACTTACTGCAGGCTGTTCCTCCCGTAGTTCATCGTGATATCAAATCACCCAATATTTTGCTGGATCAGTCGATGCATGCTAGGGTATGTTAACATTCCGATGTTTAATCTTTCAACATTTCTTCACCAAGTTTTAACTTCTTCTTGAACCAGTTAGACCTCAAGTGGTTCACTCTGATCTCTGGTTCACACGCATCAGATTTTCTTGCGCACTCTTGCTTCTGTTGCATTTATCTAAAGTTCTGCTATCAGATTTAATGGACCTTCGTTGGTCAGGTTGCTGACTTTGGATTGTCAAGAGAAGAAACGATTACTCGAAATGGAGCTAACATTCGAGGAACTTATGGATATCTTGATCCGGAGTACATATCCTCCCGGTCGTTCACAAAGAAGAGTGACGTGTACAGCTATGGTGTTTTGCTATTTGAGCTGATTGCTGGAAGAAACCCACAACAGGGCCTTATGGAATATGTTGAGCTTGTAAATGTTTACCCTTAATTTTTGTCAGTTTTGGTTCGAGGCATTAACTTCTGTAAATTCTGACTACAGTGCAATCCATGACAGGCTGCAATCAACCTTGATGGAAGAACAGGGTGGGAGGAAATTGCAGATTCTCGGTTAGAAGGAGCATTCGATGTGGAAGAGCTCAATGACATGGCTGTGGTTGCTTACAGATGTGTAAGCCGTGTATCCCGGAAGCGTCCAGCGATGAGAGACGTTGTCCAGGCGCTGATCCGTGTGCTGAAGCATAGCCGCGGCAGAAAACATCACGGGGATAAGCATCCACATGCAAGGGGGGACGATGAATCTGTCGACTTGGAGGCATCAGAGGTTCAATCGTCATTCTCTGGCCTTCAGAGAGAGGAGTCGGTAGGCAGTATTTCTGATCTGCCGGATGTGTGACCTAAACTAACCAGATTTTCCACTACACTTGATCTTTGCTGCTTCTTTTTTTCGGTTCTGCAATTCTTTTGTTTTGTTGATACGAAAATAACTGTGATCAGAGAGTGTACCTATTGGATAGAGATGCAGTTTTGAGCATGAGTGACCGGCGTGTTCTGCCAACTGTAAGTGTGTTGTACAGATCTGAACTGTAACTATCTGATAAATAGAAGCTAATTGTTTCCAGTTCCATTGCACTGTGGATTCCCTGACAACTAGCATTTATTTGATTCAAATTAACAATGTGATTTAGAAGGGCTCCCAACCTCACTGTCCATCTACTTGGTTTTGGTTGTATACTTTCTACCAAAAACGTCTCTTTCAATTCTAAACAAAGAGAAAGCTCAGGCGGCCTTTCGCTGTAATTTAACAGAGTGGAATTGATCCTTAACCGGGCTTGTTCTCCCGTTACCCCTTAGGGATGCTTCGATTTAAAACCTTCCGTGTAAAGAACAATGATGTCACTTGAGAATAGTGGTTTATTTTATGATGGAAATTTGGACTGGTGGGCCAAGCACTGCATAAAAATGAGACATTCATCTAGTGCAAAATGCTAATACAGCGATGAAGAGTAAAATTGAGCCGAGGTTGTGACGCATGCATTTTAAAATATCTGTAAAACAAAAAAAAAATGCTTACTAATACAAGATGAATTACTTTCTCAACTGGATACTCTCAGCGTTTTTCTCTAAGCACTTGCAAAAGGCATTGACACCAATAAAGCAAACCACAAGCACATCTTTTCATCCGTGTTTAAGTTTGGCACAAGACAGAATTGGATGCTTCTGAAAAAGCCAGATCACAAAAAGAAACATAGCATGAAACAAATAAAATAAGGAAAGAATAGTGATGATCTCTCAACTAAAGGCAATGCGTTGGCTGATCTCTCAACTAAAAGCAATGCGTTGGGCGCATCCATATCCATATGATCCTTGTGGCCGCTGGGCTAAGTAGCCTCGTGTGCTGCCGCGGTGGCGGTGACATAGTAGGCGACGGTGATGCCTCCGTGAACGAAGCACATAATTCCTCCAAGAGCCAAGGTGTGACCATGCTTTAACCCGCACGATGTGTTCGACTTGGAGTTGGGCAAGGCACCGGCAAGCAGCAGAGAGAATCCAACGATCAGGGCAATCCTATTGAATCAAAACACAATAGCATTTAGTAGCTATCACCAAAGTAAATTATGCTCAAGCGCACAAGATTAACTCTTATCATTTGTTCATTACTGTGTGATCCCAAAGTGGTTCCTTTTCCCGATGGTGTGTAGGGATTGTCGGTTTTTTTCTTTTGCAGTGTTTGCTGGTCTCACCAGTTACCACTATTCTACTTAATCAAAAGAGTAGCATTACATATTCTATCTAGAGTATAGCCAAATTCAAGATTTGCAAAAGAACTTTCTAGACTACCGGAATTACCATGAGAGAAGTATGGTAGTAGCTGCCAGTTTTCTGTTGATGGACGCCCGAATGAACTCCATCTGCGAGCAGATACAGGCACAGCCACCCAGAAAGTTGGCTATTGCGTGGGCAACTACCAGGAGCACAGCAGCAGCAAGGCCTAGCTGGTATGCCTTTTGGACTGGTTTCTCGCATTGAATGAAGAGAATTGTCACCTTTTTTGTCTGCAGAAAGATAAAAAACCAACAAATGTCAGCCATAAATTATCATATCAGGTACTCTTTTAAGTGTGCATTCAGATTAAATACTAAAGATCAAGCATAAAGAAGTTAGATCACATAGTTTGGAGAACATTTAAAATTGAAAAGCGCTTCGTGAAACCGGAAAGAGATTACCAATATCTCGAAGTACTACCTTGTTTTGAGCAGCCTGAGCCTCAATTCCTAGTATGCCGGCAGTGACGTCCAGGGCTAAAACCACTATGCAGACCAGGATAGCAGCTCCAACCTTAGCCATTGTAATGTGCTCTCAGACTTGTGTCAGCTAACTAGCTAAGAGAAGCTACTGAAGGAAGATCGCCTGGTTATGATGGAGGGAGTTGTGAGTTGTGTTGTGACCCTATTTATTGCACATCAATGAATAAAGGGTGAGCTCAAAAGTACAGCAGGGGAATTTTCTCCAACTATGATACAGTTATGAAGCAAGTAGAAACTTGCTGTCGAAAGATGCTCAAAGTGTTATACTTTCCTTTGACCCTTTGTTACATCTTAGCTTTATTCCTTCCTTACAGGAGATAAGTAAAGATTGTATCTCCAATGTGAATGCCACCCAAAACATAGTCAGGCTACTTTTTAAAGATCTTCTTTTACACAAGGTTCGTAAAGCTAGTGGAAACCGAGGGAAGCCTGCGGATTTAATTTTGTTCAAGAAAATAATTTTATAATTCGGACATCACAACAGCCAGCTTTACCAGAGAAAAGCATACTGATGCGGCTTGCCAGGACAAGCAAAACCCTGTGTCCATGGTAACATGAATATGAAAAAGAGAAGGAAAGGGGCCAAATGGACAACATTAACCTTGAAAGTTACTATTTCAGAATCTTAACAAACTAAAGAACTCAAAATTTACCAAGCCTAAGAAGCCATAACAATCGAGCAACTTGCTTTCTCCTCACTAATCAAATTTCTGGGTCCAAGTTGGCTTCACAGCATCTGGAATGATTTGCTGTCAGAAAAATATGCATTCGCTTAATGAAGGTAAAGGATTCATCGTTCCTAAGCAAAGAATAGATGATTGGGACGTATGTAAATCACTAATTCAAATCAGGTATCCAAAGTGAAATCTGTAGCTGAATGGTTTGCAAGTAAAAGCAGATTAACCTCGTAATCTTTGTTCAGTTTTAGTGCCAACAAATTACATCTGTTCAGCATCTATTTAGGTAAACTCGATACCAAATTACTATACAGTTGGACATACCCGATTACCAGTAGTCACCACATGAGCACATCCCGAGTTTGAAGTGGTGGAATCTGCTACCATCCCTTACAACAATTTCCCTCTTCGTAACTTGGGTCACAAACTTCATTACCTTATGACAGTCACGGCACAAACGATGGCTTTGAGTGATTCTCAAGGAAGTATGTGGAGATGTGCTGATAAGGCCAAAAGCAATTGCCAGTTTTTCACTGTGGTAAACTCTTGATATCTTTTGGTCGTCCGGATGAATATCAGGGAGCAACTCGTCATCCTCAGCATCATAACCAATTTCTTTTATCTCCTTCATTAGCGCATCTAGCCTCTCATAGATTTCAGAACTCTGTGGATGTAAACTATCTTTAAAGAAAAACCTGTGGTCTTTTTTCTTGACTGTAACCCAGCTACAAGCATCACCAATGTATGAACCCTTACTCTTCAGTGTTTCAACTACCTTGTGGGCATCATCCTGTCTACCAGAGCTAATGTACAGATTGAGGAGCACAGCATAATTGTTTATTTTCTCAGGTTCCATCGCCAATAGCTGCTCAGCAGCTAGTTTGGCAAGGTGCATGTTCTTATGGATCCTGCTCGCAGTGAGCAAGGCACCCCACATATTTGCTGTAGGGGTGAAAGGTGATCTTCTTATCATCAAATAGGCTTCATCTAGTAGGCCTTCTCTACCAAAAAGCTCAATGACACATGCATAGTGCATAGCCCGCGGTTCCACCCTCTGATTCTGAGTCATCAGCTGGAAAATCCTTTTCCCTTTCTCGACAAGGCCAGAAAACCTACATGCATTCAGTACCGCTAGAAATGTCACATGGTTCGGAGCAATCCCCTCAGCAATCAGCCTCTCGAACATTTCAATCGCTTTATCTCCCATGCCATGGTAGCCATAACCTGCTATCAGAGCATTCCAAGAGATCAAGTTCCTCTTCGGCATCATCTCAAAAACATTCCTGGCATCCTCCATCCTTCCCCACTTGCAATACAGGTCCACAAGCGCCGTGTTCCCGACAATGTCCAGCGGCACTCCTCTCTGGATCAGGCCGGCATGGGCCTGCTTCGCGTGCTCCAGCAGCCCCAGCCTGGAGAAAACTCCGAGCATCGTCGAGAACGTGAACTGATCCATGATGACACCCCTCCTGCACATGTCGTGGTACAGCTCCAACGCCTCCTCGTTGCACCCGTGGAGCGCGTACGCCGCCAGCATCGAGTTCCATGCCACAATGCTCCTCTGATGAGGTGCCATCCCGTCGAACACCCGCCTCGCCTCGTCGACCCGCCCGCACTTGCTGTACATGTCGAGCAGCGTGCACGCCAGGTAGTGGCCGCCGCCCTCGTCGTCGCAAGACCCCATCTTGACGACGCAGCAGTGCAGCTGGCGCCCGGAACGCAGCGACCCCGCGGCCGTAGCCGCACCGACGGCAACCACGACTGCCCTCGGCCCCGCGCCGGTGCCCGCCTCGGCCCAGAGCTCCCGGAACAGCGCGAGCGCGGCGCGGGGGCGGCCCCGGTCGACCATCCCGCCCATCATGATCCCCCAGGTGACCGCGCTCCGCTCGGGCATTCCCTCGAACACTTGCCGCGCCTCCGCGAGCATGCCGCAAGCCAGGTACATCCCGAGCACGCGGTTGCACGCGTACACGTCCATCTCGAAGCCCGAGCTCTCCATGTGCCAGGCCACCGCCGCAGCCGCGCCGGGCTCCCGCAGCGCGGCGGCGGCGGCGACCAGCGCGTCGTAGGTGGGCGCGGGGAGCGGGGTGAACGGGGCGCGCGCGCGGGCGAGGCGGAACACGTCAAGCGCCTCCGCGTGGCGGCCCGCGGCCGCGAGACGCTCGATGGCGGCGCAGAGGGAGGCGAGGCGGGCGGGGCTGGGCTTCGGCCTGGGGACGGGACTGTGGCGCGGCAGGCGCGGGCGAGGCTTGAGGACTGATTCATCCGCCGAGCAGGAGAGGGAAGATGAGGTGGAGGGCGTGGCCGTCGAGGTCGAGGCGGAGGCGGCGTTGGGACGGTGGGCAGAGGCGAGGTGACGGAGGTGGCAGGGGGCGGTGAGCTGCAGTTCCATGGAGCCGTGTGGGTTTTTGGGTTGGGTTTTACGGATGGATGGGACGGAGCGACGAGGAAGAAGGGTGAGGTCAGCGTGGTGTCTCTGACATTGTGGGTATGCCTTTTGGCGGCAGGTTACCACTTACAAGTGATGTGACCGGCAACACTTCTGCTTGGTTCCCAGCCTTTGGTTCGCCAAAGCCGAATGTCACAATTGTTACTACAATTTTTTTGAAAAAGAATATTGAGGTGCATGCACCAACTAATTTATTCATCAACTTAAGTTGATAAGAAAGATAAGCAATTTACTTATACTCCAACAAAAAATACAATAGATCAAATATACAAACATACATTCAAATGTTACGCTGATGTATTTTGACGTGAGGAACGCTAGCCGAAAACCAAACACGCTCAATGATTGAAAGAACACATGAATTTCGTAAGCAACTTGGTTCTAGTATAAAAGCAGGACTAGGGAAATATTATTACGTTTCAATCCTAAAAGTGATTACAACACATAATTGGTATTTTTTTATGATACAAATCACGAAAATTTTGATAGACAATAAAAGATACAAAGCTTACTAGTTAGTACTACATTTTAAAATGATTAGCATGACGGTTTTATGCTAATTAAAACTACGCCTATATTTAATTCAGTCATCTTGCTTTAACTTATCGATGAAAAATCTAACATATCAACGGCTCACTAATGTCTAGAGGAGAGGAACCTCGTTCTTTATGTAACGTATCAAGCTTTCTTTTTTAGTGATATTTTGATTGCACTATGGACTCATGTTCAGGAGATACACTGTGGAATTATTGCATATCAAAATACATGTTGATTAAGATTTACACATGATTAGGATAAAACTTAATATTAGTTGTAGATAGAGTGAAGATAAGCGTAAGATGGATATTACGAGGAAAAAAGCTCTCATTGCTACGATGGTTATGTGAGGAAGATCTAACGAGAGGTGCGTATGCCCCCTGAACTTTCATTAATTAGCTAAATAAATATAAATTTGAGATGACCGTGTATACAACATAACGAGTGTGTAAGAGTTGAAAACAATTAAGAATGTGTGCGTCAATGAGGCCTAAAAAGCTACGAAAGGCCGAGACGACGAGACAAAGACATCAAATGCAAATACAAGGATTGGGTAAAGAAAAGAATTGAATGTCCCATAATTGTGTGATATGGATCACGTTGTATGATGACGTATTCGCAGATTTTCTATTCAGAAGATAGCAGTCATTGGTTCACTTGTCGGTAATGCTGATTATGCTAAGCTACAAGCTCATCATACTAGCTTTCTATAGCTTACTAATACTGGTAAGGATATTCGTCCTGTCTTCATCCTTTTTTGCGAACGTCATGTCTTCATCCTGATGACTCTTCTCGCCAACCAAATCACGCCACGTCACTCCCACGCGCCCCACCACCTCACCTGCTCCCATCTCCTTCCCAGCCACACAGAAACCCAAAACAAATTGCCAATTCGCCACCCGTCACAAAGTTCTCGCAAACGCAAAACACGCGAGCAGGCGCCGGGGCCCACCTGTCATCCGCACGTCAACCCCCCTGCCTAACCTCCACCGGGCGACGCGAGGGGACCAAAGATCCAGGAGTTAAAAAAGGACGGCCAGAAAGGTCTCGCCTTTGCGCGGCGACGGTGATGTCTCTCCCTCCGGCGGACGGCGGCGGCGGCGACGACTGGTTCCTCGACTGCGGCATCCTCGACGACCTCCCGGCGGCCGCGTGCGGGGCGTTCCCGTGGGACGCGTCCCCGTCCTCGTCCAACCCCAGGTCAGCCGGATGACGCCTCCCCCGCATCCGTACTTCCAGATGCAGTTCTTTATATCTAGCTTAGAAAAATTCTTCCGTTCCCGTTAGTCTTGCGTATCGATTCCGTACATACGGGGTTCTGTATCGCGGGGATGGAGATTGTGCCTGATTTGTAAGTTCTGAGCAGGACGTCTGATGGTGCACTAGAGAGGTTTGATGAGGGCTATTTAGGGGGTTGATGCATGCGCCGGGTTGTGTCGATCCATAAAGATAGTTGCTTTATACAGATCTTCTAGTTTATTATTTGTGCTATGTACTTGCAGAGGTTGCTTTTGCAATTGAATTAGTGAGTTTGCACGCTGCAAGATGACTTCTTTTGGTTGACGAAGTTGTTCCCGTGTTTCTTGGACCTGGTTACAGAGGGCAGAATTCATGTGTTTCGATGATCCATTAATGTTGGGGGGAGGAGTTAACGGATGGGCATTTGACTGCCAGCCGTATGAGTATCTGATGGGATGTACTGCTAGCTCGTGAATTGGTGGATGGAATCACAATACTGGACTGAAGTGGGCTATGAAGAGGCGTAGCATAGGAATTGCTCGATTCAGTATGGATTTGCAGTGATGCTGTTTTTGTTTATCCTTTTTACTTTACTGGAAGCAGTGTACATTTGGGCAGAGACAGATGCATCACATCTAGCAAGTTCTCTGATTAATTTTGGGGATGAATGTTTTTTGGTTGTTTGTTTGAAACTAGGTAACAGATTAGAAACAAATAGTTTTGAGTCAGAATTATTAATCACTTGTGCCCTCATTTTGACAGTGTGGAAGTGGGCGGCTATGTAAACACCACTGATATCTTCAAGGAGCCTGACAGTAACAAACGGTCAGGCTGTTATTTCACTCCATACCTTGTTGTAGAGCATGCATATTAGTTCACTATATCACATCATCAGTTCTGTAATTTGTGTGTCTATTGCAAGTCGCAGTTTAAGGCCAGGATCCTCTGGTAGCGGTCGGCCAACATCTAAAGCTTGTAGAGAAAAACAGAGAAGGGACAAGCTGAATGACAGGTAAATCAGAACTTCAATTTTCCTGACCCTAGACTCTGAAAGATGCTTTTCCATGTTGTTGACCCACTTTCCCGATTATTTCTCATGCCTGCTAGGTTTGTTGAATTGGGCTCTACTTTGGAGCCGGGGAAGCCAGTAAAAGCAGATAAAGCTGCTATCCTGAGTGATGCAACTCGCATGGTTATTCAGCTTCGTGCTGAAGCACAACAGCTGAAGGACACCAATGATAGTCTTGAAGAAAAGATCAAAGAACTAAAGGTGATTTGCTTGTCATGCTTCTTTCCTATAGCTTGTAATTATTCACATATCCATCGCATTTTGTGGTGGAAATTATACATGGTTTATTCTTTTTGTGATGGTTGACCAGTTGGTTGATCTTCCCAGGATGCTTTGGGCTAGCCAATGATCTACATAGGCATACACTTTGCTGCCTTTGCTTAGCTCATCCAATACATTTCTGATTATCAGTTACCATAATGTTATAAACCTGGTTTTTTCGCATATGTGAATTATGGCCAAAACTAAAAATCTCGAATTAGCGATCATAAGTGCATAGCTGGGTTGTCCTTTACATGTTGCTGCAAATTTATAGACTCATTGTTTATGTACTGTATTGTGTTATTGGCGTCTAGGGCTTACTGCCTTCAAACCATTGCTTACACGTGGTGTGGATTAGTTATCTTGAGAACGGCAAAGTCTTCCCTTTTCTGACGAGCTGCTCACAATCTGCATTGTGTCTAAAATGATTTTGTTTCGTTTCTAATTTCAGGCTGAGAAGGACGAGCTTCGTGAAGAGAAGCATAAGTTGAAAGTAGAAAAGGAGAGCTTAGAACACCAGATGAAGCTTATGACCGCAACTCCAGCTTACATGCCTCACCCCACGATGATGCCAGCCCCCTTCCCGCAGGCCCCACTAGCACCCTTCCATCCCCAGGGGCCAGCTGCAGGGCAGAAGCTGATGATGCCCATCGTCGGCTACCCAGGGTACCCGATGTGGCAGTTCATGCCACCTTCTGAAGTGGACACCTCGAAGGACAGCGAAGTGTGCCCACCCGTGGCGTAATTGCTTCACTTGGTCGCACTCACACCGTGTGAATTCATGGCAACTGAAGTACCTAGTGTTCGATCCATCGATTGGGCATAACTATTGTTCTTATGCGGTAGTTGGCCGATGATTGAGTAAGCTGACATTTGTGGCGCCCTATAGAGGCTATAAATTACGCCGTCGATGGCTGTAAAATTTTTTTGTGGAGAAAAAAGTGTTCGTTCTTGTTCTCCATAGCAACAATGTAAAAATTCTTTGCCGTATATCGTTAACAGTCTCCCAAGTGCAGTCATTTCTTTTGTGATAAGTTAACTAGTCAATCAGTTGGCATGAATTTGTCCAGCAGAAACGTGATTTGTTACACTTGTATATGATGTTGCTACGCTGCTGGTGTAGCACGAATGAATAAATGAAACAATCAGCTAGAAACTGAGGCAAAGCAGCAACAGCATTATGACAAGCACAGAGCTGACGCTGCCTGAAGACCCAGGCGCCGCGCCGCTGGAGGTGGAGCTAGGGGTGATGATGACCGTCGGCGAATCGCCATCCCCAACGCAGATGCCGCCCGGCGTACCCGGCGTGCCGTTCCACCCGGGCGGCCCGTTCGTCGCCCCTGCCGACGGCGGCGGCGGCGGGCTGTTGCAGGCAGGCTTCCTTGGGCTGGTCCTGACCTCTAGCTTCATCCCGGCGGAGCAGTGACCTTGCACGCCGCAGATGAAGTAGCGGATCCCGACGCCGCGGAGCTTGACGGTGTCGTTGCCGGTCTGAAACGTGGAGACGGGGCTCGCCGCCGAGCAGGAACGGTAACCGGACCTGGTCACCTCCACCACGTCGTGCGCCGCCGCCGAGTACTTGAACACTGCAGGCAGCAAACGCGTGCATTTGATCAGCATGGAACTGTGATTCAGAGTACATGTAGGTTGACGAAGGTGAGATGGTAAGTTGTGATTACAGAGCTCGTCGCCGGAGTGGAACTCGATGGAGGAGGCCCAGGCGGTGAGGTCAGTCTGCAGGTCCCACGAGCCCCCGGGCTCGCCGATGGTGTAGATGGCGCCGGACGCCGTCGTGAACGCTGTGGCCGCCGCGACGATTGCGACGGCGAGCAGAGATGCTTGTATCTTTGTCATTGTTCCAAAGCTTTCAGTAAGGAAACGACGAGAGGTTGATGATGAACTAGTCCAGAGACGCTGGGTTCTATGTAGATGATTGATGGTGCATGGCGGAGAGGATTATATAGGGATGTATAGTTAGTATTACTAATTCCATGTTGGAGAGTATCTGTTGAGTGTGCAAGGGTGTATGACACGGTCTATAAGACTCAATCGTGTGTACAGATTATGCATGAGGGAGTACTTAGTCGCGTTGGTTTGTGTATCAGGTGGCGTCTGTGCCTGTGGTGCGCCAGAGACGCGGTCGTAAGAGGATGCGGAATTCGTCTTTCAGCTACCACGTTTTTCTCCTCCCTTTCCTGTACGGAAATTTTAGCTATCACGTTGAAAGTGGTGCTGAACTGCTGATCAATGATAATTTACTGCCCTCGCAAAAAAAAAAAAGAATAATTTACTGGACTCAGTCAACAGCCCCTTTGCCATGTCGTGTCGGACGTCTCTGCTAGCTGCAGTTCGGAGAAGAAGGGGCAAGGTCTTCCACCTTAGATCATGCCTACTGTTACCACTGAGAACTGAGAAGACAATAGGAATGGATTGGCGCCGGAGAGGAAATGGTCGCGTCGCTGTCGCGGCCGAGTCGCTCGCAACGCCGTTGGAGCTGCTGCACCGCACGCCATCGCCCGCCGCCCTAGCACCAGCGTCGAGCGTCGCGAGTGTTCGTTCCACGAGTGCCGAGTCGAGGACGGAATCCCAGGCCGACACGCGGGGAATTGGTCGGCTTGGGCCGGGTTCAATTCCACAGGTGGCGTAACCGAACGCCCATTCCTCAGTGGACCGGGGTCGAATTCTCGCCGGACTGATCCACGGGATCTGCCTCTGATCCCGGTCATTCCCGGCCCAACCGAACGAGGCCGTACTGGGTGGTCCGGTCTATATGCATAATAGATCATGCGCCCTACCGTTTTTTTTTTTTTGGACCTCATGCCCCCTACTGTTACAGAAGCATCTCCCATCCAACGAATCTGATTCAACCAGAAGTTTTTTTTTCAAATTATATGTCTAAGCTTTGTATTGAAGTTTAGACTTAGCTGATTGAGATTTTAGTAAATTAACCTGGAAAAGGTAGGCGTGTCCCTTTTGACAACAGAAAACATTAAGTTGAAGCTTAAATGTTTCAGCGGTGGTAAATTAGCGATCATATTGTTTGCATTTGTTGTAAAGCCTATATTCTAATCACATAAGTAATCTTCATACTCATACCACATTCCATTTTTTTCATGATCAAATGGTGAGTTGGTGGTACATGTCCCCACCTAATATATAATCTTGACATGACAATATGCCAATACCAAACTTCACTCAAAAAGTTTTTCAAAAGCATAATGTTAGATCGAGGAGGGCTCCTACATTCTTTAGCTCCAAAAGACAAGTCACACCAATGACTCCCTCCAAGACAGGTAAAAAATTATTTACTTTTAAAATTATTTTCTTCTTCAAAACAAAAGATCTTGCACGATCTCTCAAGCTATTTATAAGTTTTTTGTTTCCTAGGTGGCATGACAAAAACCCAAAGTTTTTAATTATGCTGCTATGTACTCTCTCCGCATTTCTGGCTTTGCAAGTCAATCATTTTTAACTTTCACTAATAAGAACTACAAAAATTATCTTAAATAAGAGTTATGGGTCATGATAGGTTGTTTGAAGATGAATCTCGCGGTATCATTTTCATGTCAACAATCTTATATGATATTTCTGCTATTAACAACCAAAGTTAAGAATGTTTGACTTGGACCAAACCCAAAAATGCTTATATATTTTTGCACGAAGGGAGTACATTGAATTCTTTTTTGGATGGAACTTTTCATTTCTTGTGAATGATTGTTTCCCTTGTTTAGTTAGAGTAGAAAGTTTATGTTGTAATAAACTATCCAAGTTTCGTGTTTGCACACAACTCCAATGTCATAATGACCTCGGTTAAATATCATATACGATCCAAATATACATACCACCACACCAAAGAATTAATCGAGCACGTTCAATCACGTCTCACCCGATAAAGCAAATGTTTTCTTTGTAAGAAAAAAAAATCAGCCAGCGTTGACTCTAATAGAAGGTCATGAGACCAGCCACGACAGCTGCCAAGCCAAGACTCACTAGCGACTCAACACTGCCAGCCGAGGCAGCCGAGCTCGACGGAGGCATTGCCGGCCGACGGCCACCGGCGCTCGGCGTCCCCATGGGCGGCCTTGCAGAACGAGGAGCCATGGCAGCTGGCGTTGGTGACGGAGCCGCGGCGTTGGGGCCAGCGGCGGCGCCGGCCTCGACTCTGACGGCGAGCTTCATGCCGCCGTCGCAGTGCCCGGGCACGCCGCAGATGAAGTAGCGGGTGACGCCGGCGGCGGCGAGCGTGATGGTGTCGTCGCCGGTCTGGAATGCGCCGAGGGGGCTGGCGCTGGAGCAGGAGTCGTAGTCCGCCTTGGTCACCTCCCAAACGTTGTGGATGGCGCGGGAGTACTTGAACACTGCATATGTAGAACACGTGTCAATTAGGTGACTTAATCTTTCACATGTCACTGTTGTTAATGTAAGTACTACTACTCCCTCTCTTTTGCAATTGATTACTGCCACTAGCTTGATTTTTTTATGGTCCATTAGCTTAAATTTGAGCTAATAAGTGTCATAAAAAAAAGAACAGACAAAGTTTATATCGATCTGAAAGTGAGTTCTTGGGTGAAATAAACGACATACCGAGCTGGTCGCGGGCGCGGAATTTGATGCTTGAAGCCCAAGCAGTGTAGTTGGTCCGAAGATCCCAGGACCCGGCTGGGGCACCGACGGTGTAGCTGGCGCCGTGAGCCGTTCCGAGCACCATGACCGCCGCCATAACGGCGAAGAGGAGAGCTCTAGTGCTTGCCATGCCGATGAAAATTGTAGGCAAGCTCGTCGACACGGACAGAGGCAGGGGCGAAGCAGAGTATCACTTGCTTGCTTGGAGATGCAGAGGATGTGAAGAAAAGATTGATGGGCTTGTGTTGGGTTGAGGGAATGGAGGATGTATATATATACGTGTTGTTCGTTAGGTGTAGCCGCGTTAATTAGCTTGGGATGATTGAGCAGAACCCGGTCCAATGTTGACTCGCTCACTCGTCCAGATGCAGCCTTACCCGTGTGTGGACTAGTCGTGCACAATTTGAGCCTGGAAATGTATGTTTTTTTTTAGAGAAGCTTTGACAACATGACCCGGTAAATGTTGACAGGCTCATGACAGTTCAACATGCAACATATCTAAACGTTGCGAGTAAACATGCAACATATCGTAAGGTACACAAGAAAGAAATGGTCATATTTCCAGCATAACCTCTACGGTAGAGATCTATAGCTATAAGTTTCCATTTTCCATGTGTCCAAGAAAAACTGGTAATATTCGAGCTTGTGTATATTGCGGAGACCATTTCAACTGAAAAGCGCACCTTTGTACACTGAGTAGTGAGTTTATTGCTAAATGCAGTGGGAATTAATAAACAGCTAAAGATGTATGAAGTTTCGACGGGTCAAAAGCCAATACACTATCACGTTCAACTAGATAGTTGTGTAGAAAATTCTTGAAAGAAATTAAGTTCTCTATTTTTCCCCCTCTGGCTGCTGCTTCATGATATACCATACACCCAAAATTTTGTTTGAAGGGAAGAAACTTTCTTCTCCAATAATACGATATTTATTGCAGTCAACAATATGAGGAAATGTTGAAGTGGATTCACTAAAACTGTTTTTTTTTTCTCCCCACTCATATGTTATTGGTCTACTAGGCAACGGGGGAAGCCACGGACAAACTGTGTCCCCCCAAAATGGTCATATTTCAATTGACGGTGTAACATACATATGTGACACGATGATCAAGCTAGCTTGGTATCTAACATGGAAGACTTTTACCATCCTAAAGACTTTACTATGTGTGTGGCGTGTGTGTTGTACTTACAACTCTTCTTTTTAGTGAAATGATACACAACTCTTTTGGAAAAATCAAAAAGAAGATGACAAATCCATGTGATGTATTTAGTTTAAGTATGATAACAAAATGGAGACAATCATTCTGGGTGAATGGAGCATTTAGATTATGCAGAACAATATAGTTTGCATCTAAGTTCAGCCAAGTAGTGCGTTTTTTCTTTTTGAAGTAAATGGGCTGCTGTTCTGCCTTTTGCAAACAGCGTGATGGATGTCATTGTTAAGTAACTTTTTTTGAAAATAATTTGCCATTGATTATATAAGGATCTGCAAAGCCATCGGGTGCACGAGAAGTACAATCTTGGTTTTGCACCAAGCTCTGTAACTCTTTGGATATTACGAGCAGTGAATAAAATTTCGGCCGAAATTTCGTGAATTTCGCCGAATTTCGGTTATACCGGTCCCCTCCAGTATTTGGTGCTACCGGCCGGTTTCGGCCAGTTTTGAACCGGTTTTGAAATATTTGGCAAAATTTCATTCAAATTTTGAAAAAATTCGAACCGAAACCGGCAGAAATTTACCGAAATTTGTCGATTTTCGTTATATCGCCCTTGGCCGGTATTTTTTTAAACCAAAATTCAGAACACTGATTACGAGGACTATGAAAACTCGAAAAGTGACATAAGCTCGCTTAGACTCGGGGTGAAGGTTTTTTTTCACCCTCATCGCGTCCTTGGGAGCATGACAATTGACAAAATATCAAAGTTTGGCCATAAATCCAACGTAATGTCATACTGATCTCAGATACATGTAATAAAATTGAATAAGCCATGATACAATACCAAAGAATTGAACATATTCAATCGCGTCTCACATAATGATATGACATTAATTGACTCTAGTAGAAGAGCACGAGCCCCGCCACGAAAGTGGCCAAGCCGAGCCCCGCTAGTGACCCGACGCCACCAGCCGAGGCACCCGAGGTCGGCGACGGAGGCTTCGCCGCCGATGGTCCTGCAGCACGAGGAGCCTTGGCCACTGGCATCGGCGACGGAGCTGCAGGGGTGGGGCTGGTTGATGAGGCGGCCTCCACCTTGACGGCGAGCTTCATGCCGCCGGCGCAGTGGCCGGGCACGCCGCAGATGAAGTAGCGGGTGACGCCGCCGGAGGGGAGCGGGACGGTGTCGTCGCCGTTCTGGAAGCTAGTAATGGGGCTGGAGCCGGAGCACGAGTCGTAGTCGGCCTTGCTCACCTCCAGCACGTCGTGTGCGCCGCGGGCGTACTTGAACACTGCACAAGAATGCACATTTTATTATCAAATTAGTGGTGATAATTAACAAATTAGATGTGATAAACTTGCGTCACAAAACAAATTAGATGTGATATATAGTAAGACGCTTGGAGGGAGGAGAGGGATTAATGCGTACCGAGCTGGTCACCGGCGCGGAAGGTGATGCTTGAAGCCCAGTTGGCGTAGTTGGTCCGGAGGTCCCATGACCCGGCCGGCGCGCCGACGGTGTAGCTGGCGCCGTGCGCCGTCCCCAGCACGGCGGCCAGGGCAACGGCGACGAAGAGGAGAACTCTGCTGCTACTTGCCATGGCGATGGAATATAATTAAGGTCGTCGTCGAAATGGATTGAGGCTTCGATGGAAGAAGATGCCGAGTTGAAGATGAGAAAGAAGATCTTCAAGATCGGATTGTGTTGTGTGTTGCGAGTTTGGAGGAGGTGTATATATAGAGGACCTTTACGTTGCTGGCTCGTTAGGTGGGTGTGACCGCGTACGTACGTGAGCGCGTGTGTAATGATAGAGAGCTGGGTCTAATGGTTGGACTCTGCTTCAAAAAATAAAAAAATAAAAAATGGTTGGACTCGATCACGCGGGGCACCAACCCCGATGTGTGGACTAGCCGCGCCGACGTGCAGACATTGAGTCTGGAAGAGGTAGAACCAGACAACACCTGAAACGGTCAAAGATGAGAGGCTCTAGCTAGCTGCTCATCTAACCTGAAAAAAAAAACAAAACAATGGATAGTCGCATACACGAGAAAAATGGTTTGGTTTCGTCATGATGGGTATCTTAGTCAGATATAGCAATATTAAATTGGATAGTGGATGAGTATAATCGCAACGCAAATCTCGGTACCATTTCGACGGCAACTGAGAGAATTGCAAATGGCTGTGGAAAAATTCTTGCCCTAGTAATTTTTTAACTGCCTGCTTCTTCAAGGATTCTTAAAGAAAATTTCCAAAGCCAGGGGGGCATGACCCCCTTTGGCCATAACATAGCTCCTCCCTGAGTTTCACTCACCCTATTCCAATCCTATGGTGGATTGTCACAAATATGAGAGAAGAAGGGAAATTTCCCATTGACACAGAACATTGATCACGTCCTCATATTTTGTACGTGCATATATTCTGCAGATTAAGCATATTATTTGCACTCAATAATCTGACATAGGTGAAGCAGAGTGTGGATATACGCCTGCCTCCGCCATCCAGACATGGTGCTACCACTTGGCACACGTTGCACAATTTGTTCAGCCAAGGAAATTATTCATCCACATCTCCTCCCTTGCAACAAAATTCATTTTCTTCCTTTGAGAAATGTCACGAGTCCCTGGGGCTCAACAAAAGCTCAGAGTTGGTGCAGTGATTTTAGCTAGTAGTCACCATTAGGGGAGATTTATTTTTTTTTCAAAAAAAAACTTCCATCACTACTAAAGAAACCATTCTCAGAGACGGTTGATAATCCATTTTCACATTAGACGGTTGATAATCCATTTTCACATTTGGTTGAAAACGAAATGCATGTGGAAATCACTCCTGCAGACATAAGCTTAAATTACCCACTTGTAAAAATCAATTTTCACATACAGTCGTATCTGACAATGGTGTCTAAACCATATCTGAACATGGTGTCAGAATCTAATATTTTTGTGTAAAGAAATAGTAAAAAAACTATTTTTTTCACCTAAGGAGGCCTATCGAGCTACGACAACGATTAAAAATGTTGTCATTTCCACGCTCATGCATTTCAGAGGTTTGAACACAATCTGAGGGGTCTGTATACAAATAAATTCAGTATCATCATTATATCAATTACATATCATCAACACCACAACAAAGAATTGAAACGTACAAGGACATTTCACTAAATATTTTCCCCTTTTCTCCTTAATTAAAAGAATACTATGGCGAGCTGGGGTTGACTCTAGAAGAAAGCCAGGCCAGCCACCAGAGCGGCCAAGACGAATCCTGCTAGTGACCCAACTCCAGCAGCAGAGGCACCCGAGGTCGGCGACGGAGGCTTCGCCGCCGATGGTCCGGCAGCACGAGGAGCCTTCGCCACCGGCATTGGCGACGGAGCTCCAGTGTTGGGGCTGGTGGATGCAGCGGCCTCAACCTTGACGGCGAGCTTCATGCCGGCGGCACAGTGGCCGGGCAGGCCGCAGATGAAGTAGCGGGTGACGCCGCCGGAGGGGAGCGAGACGGTGTCGTCGCCGGTTTGGAAAGTGGCGAGCGGGCTGGAGCCGGAGCACGAGTCGTAGTCGGCCTTGCTCACCTCCAGCACGTCGTGTGCACCGCTGGTGTACTTGAAGACTGCATATTTACAGCACCAATCAGAGGTGTTCGAGAAAATTATATAGTCTGACTGTACATTTATCGTTCTGTTATTATTAAGCTTGATCACGAGACAAGATGTTGAAATGGGTGTTGGAGGAGAGGGATAACATACCGAGCTGGTCGCCGGCACGGAAGTTGATGCTGGAAGCCCAACTGGCGTAGTTGGTCCGGAGATCCCAGGACCCTGCCGGAGCGCCGACCGTATAGCTGGCACCGTGCGCAGTCCCGAGCATTGCCGCCACGGCGACGGTGACGAAGAGGAGAGCTTTGCTAGTACTTGCCATGGCGGTGTAATTGCAAAGTCGTCGAGACTCGAGAGGGTTGGGATCAATGAACCGACCTCTCGCCTGGCTTGGAGACGGAGAAGATGAAAATAAAGAGATTGGATTGGAGTTGGAGAACTGGTTTGTGTTGGGTAGGGATGCAGGATTGCTGAGGTTTATATAGGTTGCTGGCTCGTTAGGTGAGAGAGAGCTCGGTCTAAAGTTTGGACTCGATCACGCGTACAGCCACTGTTGTGTGTGGACTGGTCGTACGTGCACAGATGGAGCCTGGAAATAATTTTTTAAAGAGGAGCCTGGAAATATTAGTACTCCTAGTCCTAGAACAGAAACTACAACGCGTGAAGCAGTCAAGCGCGAAAGGCTGCTTTACACACGACCCTCTAGAAGATTTCAACAGCAACACGCACCTTTACACACTCAGAGGATTGTCAAAATACTGTGGAAACTAATAGCTAGGCGGCAATCATACAAAGTCCGAATTTCCTGGAAGGTTGGATGCTCGATCGCATGATGTATGAACTTTCAATGGGTCAAAAGCCAAGCCCCTGCACGTCAACAAAATGGTTGTGGACAAATTATTGCCAGAAAAGCCACCTTTTTTTGTCTGGCTGCTGCTTCATGAGATTATACAACAGAAATTTGTTTAGTTGGAAAATTGTATTTGTATAGTCCGCAGACCGAAGAAACGTTGGAGCCTCTGTTTTCTCTCAACTGTAGCTTTGCCAGGCAATGCTGGGAGTGGGAGCCTGTGAGAGATTGTCTCTCTTCGACTGTGATATTTTAATCCGATGGTGTGACATGAAGATCATGACACTGAAAAATTGAGCAATTGAATTATATTGCACCGAGCAATATGTTTTTTGCTATAAAGTTCAGCCAAATATGAGTACACCACTTCTCTTTCGAAGACTATAGAGAATAGTGACATAAGCTCCCTCAAGATTCCAGATGAAGGATTATTCGATTCCATTGCAGGCCTACGATGAACCATCGCAGAGGTGGATTTGGTGACCATTAGGAAAGTAATAGGTGTCTGTAAATTAGAGAACATGAACAAAATATTTCTTTTCTACAGCATATGCTCTTTAGCAACAGGAATGCTCTGTTCTCCTTTTTAAAAAAAAACAGGAATGCTCTGTTCTCCTTAGGAAAAAACAGGAATGCTCTGTACTCAGAAATCTAACAAAGGTGAAGCAGCATGTGGACGTGCGCCTTGGCCACCATGATACACATTATGGGCTCTTTATCTTGAATTGATTATTGACGTGGTTGCGTCGCTCGCACAAAAATCAAATAATTCTTTCTTATTGTAAACGTTGCGGGTATTAGGAGTCATGACAAAAAGTCCGAAGTTTTGAGCAGTGAAATTTGCGCTACTAATTTGAGAGATATGAAGAAATCTTATTTTGTTTGCACAATACCGTCCTCTCTTACTTCCCCAATATAAAATCAAGCGTGCGGGAGGGGGGCACAACCCTCTTTGTGGCCGCAACAATAATTCGCCAATGTTTGGAAGGACACAACGTGAGCTCACCACTGAACAAAACTGTAATCTGTTCCGTTCTCAACCATCGGCCTATGCGAACGCACCACCGAAAGTCGACGTGGAGTGTAGGAGACATTCCTACGTGTTCGCAAACACCAAAACAGACGTATCAGATTAGGATGATGCTCATCAGGAACATTAGTTTGTAGATATTTTATTTCAAAATATTCCTTCTTTAGAAATATATATTTTTCTGAATTGTTCACATAAACTTATATTTTGTCAAAATTGTTGCCTAATATTTCTCAAGAACCAATTCTTCACTCCAATCAAGTGCAAAACATCAACCCAACATTCCGTACAACCTATTGATCTAACATTTATAAATTTAAGAAATATTGATCCTATGAAGCTTTTTTGGGCAGGTTTTTACCAACATAGTGCATACATATAATACAGATTTACATACCTCAAACAACACTTTACCGTTACCGCAAATGAAGTCAGCCTCCCCCCCCCCCCCCCCCCCCCCCCTCAATCATTGTCCTGCGCCGGAGCGCGCGGGGGGAGGGGGGGGGGGCTACAGCCCCCAAGCGGAAGCACTTCTCTCTCTCTCTCTCTCTCTCTCTCTCTCTCTCTTTTTGAGATTACACAATACAATTTTCACAACGCACACACACTCGTCCCCATGAACGTATATATAAAATTAAGGATGAACAGGTCGTGACGAAGTCAGAAGCCAGTGAACAATACAAGCACGTTGTGCTGCCCCCCACTAACAAATCGATCCCGTCTAGTGCGCTGTACGGTGCCCACCCTACGCGGAAAGAATCTCCGCCTACATTCCTAGGGTACTGTCGAGGATTAATCGATTAACTGCCTAGGCTAACTCGCTTCTACCACTGTTCCCACTAGCCACATGCCAAAGTTTTAGGGGGGGTGCCATAGCCATGTGCTCACGGAGATATATCTCAATAAATATAGCCATTTCCATCGATTTTATGAAAGATAGCACTACCACTTTTGGCACACATTGTACATTTCTTCAAAAGCTGAGTTGGGGGCACGTGTCCCCACCTAATATATATATACTCCCTCCGTTCCAGAATATAAGCATTTCTGGGTTTGTTGGAAGTCAAACATGTTCAACTTTGACTAGCAATATATATAAAAATATAATATTTTAAATATGAAGAGTTGCATATTAGGATAGTTGGTATCACGATGAATCTAACAACATCAACTATATATAGTGAAGTGCTATATATTTTATGTTATTATTGGTCAAAGTTAAAGAAATTTGACTTTGACCAAACTCTGGAATGCTTATATTCTGGAACGGAGGGAGTAGTTTAGGACATGTCAATATATGCCAATACCAATCTTTGCTCAAAAAGTTTTTCAATGCATAATGTTAGACCGAGGAGGGGGTCTTCCACATTCTTTAGCTCCAAAAGAAAAGTCACCCATGACTGATGACTCCCTCCAAGACGGGTAAAAAATTATTTACTTCTTCAAAACAAAAGGTATATTGCACGATCTCTCAAGCTATTTATAGGTTTTCTGTTTCCTAGCTCGGTGGCATGACAAAAACCAAAGTTGTTAATTACGCTGCTATGTACTCCTTCCGTTCAAAAATATAAGCATTTTGGCTTTGGTCAAAGTCAATAAAAATTTAGCTAATAATAATACAAAAATAAACTATTTTAAATAAAAAGAGATAGGAAAAATTTCTTCAGAGCCATTGGCATAAACTTGAATATGTTACTCGCCACCGAGAAAACTTGGATCCCGTCTATGCCAGCGGCAGTTAAATTTTATATGCTATGTGCCACCGCGGTTGCATCTGTTGGCTTACAGCGGTGAATCAATTTTCGAAATACCAGCCCTGCCCCTGTGTGAGATCCTCCCTGACCACTGGCATAAACTTGAATAGGTTGCCTGCCACCTAGAAGTAAATTAGCGATTATAGTGTTCATATTTGTTCAAAAGCCTACATTCTAATGACATAAGTAATTTTTATACTCATATCACATTTCAAAGCCAGGGAGGCAGATTTTTTTTTAAAAAAAACATTAACATGGTGAAATCAAGGGCTCTTAAAGAAAATTTCCAAAGCCGGGGGGGGGGGGGGGGGGGGGGGGGGGGGGGGAGGGGGGCATGGCTCCCTTTGGCCATAACATAGCTCCTCCCCTGAGTTGCACTCACCCTATTGCAATCCTATGGTGGATTGTCACAAATATGAGAGAAGAATGGAAATTTTCCATAGGCGCAGAATATCCTCATATTTTGTACGTGCATATATTCTGCTGATTAAGCATATTATTTGCACTCAATAATCTGACAAAGGTGAAGCAGAGTGTGGATATAAACACCTGCCTCCGCCACCCAGATATGGTGCTACTACTTGGCACATGTTGTACAATTTGTTCAGCCAAAGAAATTCTTCGTCCACGATCTCCTCCCTCGCAACAAAATTCATTTTGTTCCTTTGAGAAGTGTCACGAGTCCCTGGGGCTCAACAAAAGCTCAAAGTTGGTGTAGTGATTTTAGCTAGTAGTCACCATTAGGAGAGATTTTTTTTTTCAAAAAAACTTCCATCACTACTAAAGAAACCATTCTCAGAGACGGTTGATAATCCATTTTCACATTTGGTTGAAAACGAAATGCATGTGGAAATCACTCCTAATGGTTTAGACACCATTGTTAGCTAAGTAGCCACCATTAGGAGAGATTTATTTTTTCTAAAAAAACTTCCATCACTCCTGCAGACATAAGCTTAAACTACCCACTTGTAAAAATCAATTTTCACATACAGTCGTATCTGATAGTGGTGTCTAAACCATATCTGAACATGGTGTCAGAATCTAATATTTTGTGTGAAGAAATAGTAAAAAAAAAGTTTTTTTTTACCTAAGGAGGCCTATCGAGCTACCACAACGATTAAAAATCTTGTCATTTCCACGCACATGCATTTCAGAGATTTGAACACAATCTGAGGGGTCTGTATACATATAAATTCAATATCCTCATTATATCTATTACATATCATAAAAAGAATTGAACAAGTACAATGACATTTCACTAAATATTTCCCCCTTTTCTCCTTAAAAGAATGCTAGCAAGCTACTCTAGTAGAAAGCCAGGCTAGCCACCAGAGAGGCCAAGACGAGTCCTGCTAGTGACCCAACACTAGCAGCAGAGGCACCCGAGGTCGGCGACGGAGGCATCGCCGCCGATGGTCCTGCAGCACGAGGAGCCTTCGCCACTGGCACCGGCGATGGAGCTCCAGTGTTGGGGCTGGTGGATGCGGCGGCCTCAACCTTGACGGCGAGCTTCATGCCGGCGGCACAGTGGCCGGGCAGGCCGCAGATGAAGTAGCGGGTGACGCCGCCGGCGGGGAGCGGGACGGTGTCATCGCCGGTTTGGAAGCTGGTAATGGGGCTGGAGCCGGAGCAGGAGTCGTAGTCGGCCTTGCTCACCTCCAGCACGTCGTGTGCACCGCTGGTGTACTTGAAGACTGCATATTTACAGCACCAATTAGAGGTGTTCGAGAAAAATTATATAGTTTGACTGTACATTTATCGTTCTGTCATTATTAAGCTTGATCACGAGACAAAATGTTGAAATGGGTGTTGAAGGAGAGGGATAACATACCGAGCTGGTCGCCGGCACGGAAGTTGATGCTGGAAGCCCAACTGGCGTAGTTGGTCCGGAGATCCCAGGACCCTGCCGGAGCGCCGACCGTATAGCTGGCACCGTGCGCAGTCCCGAGCATTGCCGCCACGGCGACGGTGACGAAGAGGAGAGCTTTGCTAGTACTTGCCATGGCTGTGTAATTGCAAGGTCGTCGAGACTCGAGAGGGTTGGGATCAATGAACCGACCTCTCGCCTGGCTTGGAGACAGAGAAGATGAAAATAAAGAGATTGGATTGGAGTTGGAGAACTGGGTTGTGTTGGGTAGGGATGCAGGATTGCTGAGGTTTATATAGGTTGCTGGCTCGTTAGGTGGGAGAGAGCTCGGTCTAATTGTTGGACTCGATCACGCGTACAGCCACTGTTGTGTGTGGACTGGTCGTACGTGCACAGATGGAGCCTGGAAATAAATTTTTAAAGAGGAGCCTGGAAATATTAGTACTCCTAGTCCTAGAACAGAAACTACAACGCGTGAAGCAGTCAAGCGCGAAAGGCTGCTTTACACACGACCCTCTAGAAGATATCAACAGCAACATGCACCTTTACACACTGATGAGGATTGTCAAATACTGTGGAAACTAACAGCAATTTCCTGGAAGGTTGGATGCTCGATCGCATGATGTATGAACTTTCAATGGGTCAAAAGCCAAGCCCTGCACGTCAACTAAATGGTTGTGGAAAAATTATTACCAGAAATGTCACAATTTTTAATTGTCTGGCTGCTGCTTCATGAGAGTATACAACATAAATTTGTTTAGTCAGCAGACCGAAGAAACATTGGAGCATCTGTTTTCTCTTAACTACAGCTTTGCCAGGCAATGCTGGGAATGGGAACCTGGGAGAGATTGTCTCTCTTCGCCTGTGATATTTTAATCATGATACTGAGCAACTGAATTATATTGCACCGAGCAATATGGTTCTGTGTAAATTGAAGTTCAGCCAAATATGAGTACACCACTTATCTTTGGAAGACTATGTAGATAATAGTGACACTGTGGAAATTAATAGGCAGCAATCATACAAAGTCCGATTTCCAGGAAGAATGGATGCTCAATCGCATTAAGCAATTGAATTATGTTGCACCGAGCAATATGGTTTTGTATAAAGTTCAGCCAAATATGTGTACACCACTTCTCTGGAAGACTATATACTAGATAATAGTGACATAAGCTTCCTATAGACACGATATGAAGAATTATTTGATTCCGTTGCAGGCCTACGATGTACGATCGAAGAGGTGGATTTGGCGACCATTAGGGAAGTTTAATAGGTGTCTGAAAATTATATAATATGATCGAATATTTCTTTTCTACAACATGTGCCGGCCCTTTAGCAATAGGAATGCTCTGTTCTTCCTTGGGAAAAAAAAAAGGAATACTCTGTTCTCCTTAGGAAAAAAGGAATGCTCTGTTCTCCATAAAAAACCAGCAATGCTCTGTTCTCAGGAAAAACAGTCTCTGTACTGAGAAATCTGACAAAGGTGAAGCAGCATGTGGACGTGCGCCTTGGCCACCATGATACATCAAGGGCTCTTTATCTTGAATTGATTATTGATGTAGTCGCTTTAGAGTCGCTCGCACAATAATCAAATAATTCTTTCTTATTGGAAACATTGCACGTCCAGGGGTCATGACAAAAAGCCCGAAGTTTGGAGCAGTGAAACTTCACTACTACCTTGAGAGATTTATGAAGAAACCTTATTTTCTTTGAAAAATATCGTCCTCTCTTATTAGTTCCCCAATGAAAATCAATCCAAGTATTTGTAGATAAATACAATGTCAATTACATAAAAGAATGATTACACCAGATAATCGATCACGTTTAATCATGTCTCGCTAAATGTTTTTCTACAGAAAAAATAGACAAGACAGCGGTGAGTTAGTAGAAGGTCATGAAACCAGCCACAACAGCAGCCAAGCCAAGTCCTGCTAGTGATCCAACACCACCAGCCGAGGCACCCGATGCTGACGGAGGCACCGCCATTGATGGTCCTGCAGCACGAGGCGCCGTCGCCACTGGCATCGGCGAGGGAGCTGCAGGGTTGGGGCCGGTGGATGTGGTGGCCTCAACCTTGACGGCGAGCTTCATGCCGGCGGCACAGTGACCGGGCAGTCCACAGATGAAGTAGCGAGTGACGCCGCCGGCGGGGAGCGGGACGGTGTCGTCGCCTGTCTGGAAGCTGGCAATGGGGTTGGAGCCGGAGCAGGAGTCGTAGTCCGCCTTGCTCACCTCCAGCACGTCGTGTGCGCCGCGAGCGTACTTGAACACTGCAGATGCATGCACATTATCAGATTAATGGTGATAACAAAATTAGATGTGATAAGATAAGATGCTGGAGGAGAGGGATTATTGCGTACCGAGCTGGTCACCGGCGCGGAAGGTGATGCTGGAAGCCCAGTTAGCGTAGTTGGTCCGGAGATCCCAGGACCCCGCCGGCGCGCCGACGGTGTAGCTGGCGCCGTGCGCCACCCCGAGCACGGCCGCCATGGCCAGGGCGAGTAAGAGGACAGCTCTGCTAGTACTTGCCATGGCGATTTAACGACTTTGATGGAACGAAGATGCAGCAGAAGATGATGAGAGGGAAGATTGGATTGGAGAGTGACCTTGTGTTTGTGTTTGAGGGATTGGAGGTGCGCGTGTGGTATATATAGGTTGCTGGTTTCGTTAGGTGTGGCAGCTTGAGCGCGTGCAGTGATATATGACAAAGAACTCGGTCTAATGGTTGGACTCGATCACGCGGCGGCCACCAACCGATGTGTGAACGTTCTAGTGCACAGACTTAAAGAGGACAAAAAGACCACACCTGAAACGGTCAGAGATGATAGGCTCATCTATTCTAAACTATATAACCAGGAAAAGAACCAATGGATCGTCATACACACACCACACTAGACACATGGTCCATTTCGTCATGATAGGTACCGACATTCCGTTGCTAGATATAGCCGTGTTAAATTTCTAATTTCCTCGGGCCTGATATCACTTGTAATATTCGTGTCGTCAGATTGTTCCTCAAATTTTCCTATAAGCTTTGGTTACATTGGATAGTGGTATAGAGTATACGTACTCCTCACTTTGTCCACAAATATAAGCATGTCTAGCACTTGAAATTTCCCATTAAATATAAACATTTCCCCTTATTATTAGTTTGTCCTTGTTAAATTAATTATATTATACTAGCCTTTCAACCCGTGCGCTGCACGAGCTAGAAATTAGAGACACATAAATATTTATATTTTTTTTAAAAAAATACTTTTGCAAGCATAATGATTGAGTAAACTGAATATCACATCTCATTTGTATTATTAATAATGAGTATGTGTTAGACTTTATTTAATATTAGACGCAATCTCAACGTGATATAACTTTCCAAATGGTTTTAATCTATTAAAAACATCTTTTAGACTTAGATCCATATATGTTGTAGTACAATTTTTTTATACTTTCTATATATTGGTCTTTTTTCATGGTCTTATTTTGCTCTGCATGAAGTTGCGCCAATGGATATCGTAACTTTAAACCGCCACACTCTGTATGTTATGCCATTATCTGTGACATCCCATTAAGCCTAGCGTGATCGGAAACATTAAATTTAACCCCTCGCTTTATTGTGATGGTGCTAACTATTAAGAAGCAATATGGTCTTAAAGTTCCATAATATGTCTATATAGTGAAAATTTTCAGAAAATTATGAGTATATGGTCTTAAAGTTCCATAATATTGTAACGGTTAAAGTGCTCTTTACCCTTCATCAATTGTTTATTCTTTGTTTCCTTTTTGATATATAGGAATATACATACTTATTACCTATTTACGTATTGAAGATAAATATTGTTAGTGTTGAACCATTGAGGCATTTTACATTTAGGAAATGATTCATTGCCACTCATGTTTGAACTAAATTATATCTAGGCCAAGAAAGACTTTTAGCCCTTGTGAGATATGCATTGCGAATATTAAAATAGACTCCTGTATTAATCCGAATTGGTCAAGCGAGTAATTCAGAAATAGGAATTAGATGTATTTTTTTGTTATTTTTATTATTTCAAATTTAGCTATTTTTGGACTCATAATGGTGAGTAAATTCGATATAGGAATATCTGCAATTTTTTATTATTACAACTTTAGTTAATTTTTGGACTCATAATGGCATGGTGTGTAATTTATAAATAGGCATGAGAGGTATTTTTGGTTTTTTTATCTTCTAAATTTAATTCGAATTTAACTACTAATAATGGCATGATGGATAATTTAGAAATAGGAATTTTGGGTATTTTTATTTATTTTCTAATTCCGAATTTAATTATTTTTTACTCATAATGGCAAGGTGTGTAATTTAGAAATAGGAATTAATTTTTACTCATAATGGCATGGTGGGTAATTTAGAAATAGGAATGAGGGGTACTTTCTTGCTATTTTTTAATTCCGAATTTATCTATTTTTTACTCTTAATGGCATGGTGGGTAATTTGTAAATAGGTATTAGGGGTCCTTTTGACTAAGTTTTTCATAATGGCATGGTGGGTAATTTAGATCACCTTAGATCTAAAGGATATTGTTTATCTTACTTTAATTCGTACGGCCAGATGTTTTGCCTTTTTGTGAGAATTTCTAGCATTTTCTTCCGGTTAACGTGAAGGCCTCAAAAGGAGCCTCCAATTAGTAAATATGAGATCCAAACCTCTCTGGTTGGCCCGATCATTTTCCTGTTAGCCAATCAAGAACTGGTCCGGCTCCTTTAACAATAGACACCATATTATAACTTTCTCTTTAATCTCTTCTAAATCTCAACAGCAACATACACATTTCTACACTGAGAAGCACTAGAAATAAGCAGCCGTCTTATACAGTCCACTTCCTTTGGATGGTATTACTCAGTCAAGGTTTGCATTGAGTGGGTCCAGTTCAAGCCCATGCCACGTTCAAATCAATGGTATGGAAAGTTCTTGCAGAAATGGCGCCAACTTTTTCTGGGTGCTTCTTCAGTTCTTCACCATATAGCTAGAACAAATGAGTACACCTGAAATGGTCAAAGACTATCGGCTCATCTATCAGAAACTATAACCTGAAAAAGAAAACAAGACACGTCACATAGCACTATACAGTATATCGCAGCTTTCAATGGGTACTCTCTTCGCAGTATCACAGCTCTGGAGGGACCTCTTGAACGACAGTGATCGCTTTGCCAAAGCGTTCAGATGTCTGACGCGCCCATTGACGAATCTTCCAAATAGGTATCGCCACATTCATTATGCTAGCGCACTCGATCGTCACCTTTGGTTCTATGGTCACAAGCTCAAGCGCAGCACTCATGTAGACAATCTTGAGGTGATGAAGGCGGCGCATGCAGCAGAGTTCCTGGCCTGTTACCTCACCAGACCAGCAGCTGTCTCGAAGCGTATGATAGAACATCTGTTTCAGAAGGGACGAAACAGAGTGGATCACCAGCGTTCCCAAACATAAATCTGTAGTACGTATGAAATCTAAATACTCCCTAAAAACAATGCAGGAAAGAAAATAATTTAGGTCCATCTGGGTGAAATCAACAATGTACTCACATGCAATTGCAGCACCTCCAGATGAGGCGCAAATTCCAAATAGCGAGCTAGTTGAAGGAGTCCACTGTATCTATTCGGACCACCAGTGAAGATCGTTATTTCACAAGTCAGAAGTCTCAAATTTGCAAACATGCATGTTGGTCTCTTTGTCAACATATGCACCTGAAACATGCCCAAAACAAATGGAAAATATTCACAGCATATTTGAAGAACTACGAGGCCAATAAATAAATAAATAATAAAACAACAGGTACCTGTGAGGCCCAGACCGGTCGGTATTCCATCACATCAGCATGTAACACTGGGAATTGCATCAAACGCATTGCCCAGTGCTTTATTGCCTCCTTCAAATTTTACTGTTGCCTTTTCTAGATTTGAGCAACCATGAAGCGCTATAGGAATCAGAGCCCCATTGTACTCGAAATGGACAAGACCCGTAACATGAAAATATATCATTTGGACACGCATGTGGGAAATAACTAAGTGTCTCAGTTTATCAATGGGTGTGGTATACTCAGATCAGTCACACCGGAGCATGCAATGAACTCCAAGTCCTCAAGACTAGAACAATTTAATAGCAAGCTTGGAAGATTTCCTATTATTTGAACACAGTGCAGATGAAGCCTTCTAAGTTTTGTAAAGCCACTTATGTCCGAGTTTGGTTTTATTGAAACCCCGCAGAGTAGCAAGGCTTGGATAAAAGGGCCGTCTTGAGCATCTAAAGCCTCGAGTGCGAAGTGATAAATTTTTTTGATTGGCCGCCCATTGTACCGTTTCGACCAGTTAATATCTATAATCTTCGCCTTTGATGCACTAGCAAAGCCAATCCACCTATCAAACCTATCAAGATGATCTGATGACTTCTTATGAAGGCTACACCTGACGCTGAACTTATTGAGACCTACTCCACTGTGCCGTTGTATGACAGAATTGACAGTGTCAATGAACTTTGCTCTTTCTATTTTGAGAGTATCATCACCGCTGGGCTGTTCTTTGGTGCCATCAAAGCACAGATTAGGATGGTGTGTCCAGAGCTTTGTCCAGTCTCTTGACACGAGGCTTGTCCTCGCAGCTTCTTTCAGTGAAAGCAGTGACAATACAAGGGGTTGAAATTCTTGTAACAAGAAAGGATGATCAAAAGTACCGAAGAAACGAAATACACAATGATTAAAGAAGCTCAGCATTACAAAGTACCGAAGCTAGAGCAGCGATGTTGTGTGATTTAAAAGGTGCCCTGATGTTCATCTAAGTGCAATTGTTGTTCCACATCCAAGCTTTAACAGCTACGGAGAACGGGAGAAGATGCATAAATCAAAGATAACGGCATCAAAACGTGCTCTATTAATCTGTGCGCAGTTGGGTAACAAGCACCAACTATTTATCTTTCCTTATACTAAAGAAAAGGAAGGCTTCATCAAATTGTTACGAGTTCCCAACCCTAAGCGAAGGAGAGGAAACGACAGTGCAAAATAAAACAAAGAAACTTTAACCCAAAAATCAAATTGAATTTTTACACCAGTCAAAAAAAAATTGAATTTTTACCTCGGGGAGGTCCTCCATGTGGAAGGAGGGGAGTGCGAGCGCGTCGGTGAGGCCATGGCGGTGCTCCCACCTCCTCCGCTTGGCCGCCGCCACCTCCTCATCCATGCACAGCTGCGGTAAAGGGATGCAGCAAATCAAATCACGGGTTAGTAGCACGAAGAAGCCCCCAAGAGATATATATAAACAACCCCGCCCCCGCTTCCGACCAAGGTCAGGCCCCCCGACTCCGACTCTGATGTCTGATCTCTTCTTTCTGTTGTGGAAACGAGGTATGATGAGGAGACAGCAGCTGTTTTTTGTAGTACTCCCTCCATCTTTTAGTACAAACGTTTTGGAGTTTGAAATGTTTCTAGAGCGTTTTACAGATAAGACAAACTCTGGGGTTAGTGAGAGGATGAATTAAGGTAAAAATGAAGTGTATCATAGTTTTTTAACATCTTGACTAGTTACGTGTTTAAATGCTAAAAAGCTCTATATCTAGGGACGGAATCTCTTGCAGTTGTTTTGTTTTCTAGTTCTAAAACAAACTGTTCTGCTAATCTAAAAATAAATATTTCAAACTTTAAAAAATATTCCACAATATTTCAGAGATACGAAAGTATTGAGTGAAATGCATTGCCAGTCCTTAAACTTGTCTCACTATGTTATTTAGGTTCTTGTACTTCGAAAGCAGACTAATGGTCTCTAAACTTGGGTCGCTATGTCACAGAAAATTTGCTACATTTACTTGTTATAATTCTATTGTATTTTTTCAACAAATTCCACTCTATAGATACATGTCTTTGTCATATCTTCAACTTAAATAGTATGCATTGGTGCTAAAAGAACATTTCTCTTCACTATTTGCTGCGTAATAATAAGTGTTGATACTATAAAATTGCATTCCAAGTCCCGCAACAACGCATTTCTCTGTTCATGAGTTATCGTTTCATGCATTCTAAAGAAACCCTTGAATAAAAAGTTAGCGTGGCCAGTCCTGACGAGCTAGGAACATCCATGCATGATTGGATGGCTTGATACCGTGTTGTCAGAAAAGGCACTGGTTGTTCACATATCAATTCGAGCCCGTACGTCTGTTAGTGGCTAAGATCAGCGCTGCATGATACTCCTCCATCTGAGGTCAGTTTCACACACTCTACAAGTCAAACGTAATTAAGGACGGCACACAACCATCTCTATCGATTAGCAAAATGTTTTAGTTAGGATCCTTTAGCATAGTAACTAGTCCTCACCTATAACAGATACTACTATACTTTTTTGCGGAGGAAAGAGATATATTGATTATCCAAGGCACTTTACAGAAAAGACCCTGGAAGTCTTACAAATTACAGCTTTATCCCTAACCCTAACCAAACCTGGATGGATCTCAGATCCGTCGCCGCCGCCGTACGCCGGAGACCGCCGGACCCCTACCTTTTCATCCTCCATCTTCGCCGCAAGCAATCTTTGAAAGAGAAGCCAGAGGAGACAGCAGCTCAACCTCCCTTGAACCGCATGAGCAAGAGCTGAACGACCATGGGCCGCTGGCAGGCAAAGGGGAGAGGAGGGGCATGAACCCGACGAGAAGGCCATCGCCGACGTCCGCCACCGCCGACCGAAGAGAGACACCATCAAGAAGCTCCTGTACAGAAGGCCACAGATCCACCACCGACGCCGGAGCACCGCATCGATGAGGCGAGGACGCACCTGAGCCACAAAATCCATCACCGCCGTCGACGCCAACGCCTCGTCGACGACAGCAGGAAAGGAAGCCGTCCCCCTCGCTAGAGCACGAAGAGGATACTACTATACTAGTAGTTACTTTGCCCGTGCGGCAGGCACGTGCGTATATATAGTTATCAACACACGATATCACAGCAAGAAAATCATCAATAGTAAAGTGTATACTTAGCTTATAGCGTTGAAACCAAGATATACTCACCACTCTGGAAATTAGTATCGAGGTTTTGGTTAAAAGATACTCCTTCCAACTCTCTGGAAATAGTTTGTGGCCAAAGTCCCCTGGCTCTTGCTATATATTTTTTCTCAGGAATCATATGAATGAAATGGAATAGGAAGAACAATTGTTAAGAAAGAATTAAGCCCCAAGATCTCCAAATAACAAAGTGTGTATAGTACAGACACGCAGCTGAAACACATGAAAATGCAAAGAGAGTGTGTGTACAGACCGAGAACCGTACGTAGGGGCCCGGCCGGGTTCACATGCACAAAAGACACGTCTAGCAGCTACCAAAACGACCCGCCGATGATGGCGCGATGCAGAGCTACCAGCAGGCCGGCGAGGCCGACGACCGTCTTCATCCCGCCGGCGGCCGATGTTGCGGCGGCGGACGAAGTGGGCGCTGCCGCGGGACTAACAGGCGAGGAGCCGGCGGCGACGACGTCGATGCGGATCTTCATGCCGCTGTCGCAGTGGCCGGTGAGGCCGCAGAGGAAGTAGCGCGTGCCCGGCGCGGCGAGCGCGACGACGTCGTTGCCGGTGCGGAAGGCGGAGATGTTGTTGGCGCTGGAGCAGGCGTCGTACCCGGCCTTGCTCACCTCCACCACGTCGTGCAGCTCCGCCGAGTACGTGAACGCTGCACGCACCACCAAGAATATATATTGATTGATAGTTTTTTCTAGCTTGCTTTTAATTAAGTCCTCGATCTCTCTCTCTCTCTACGTACGCGCGAAATTAAAATGAAACGGAGATCGATCGACTCGACTCACTGATCTTGTCGCCGGGGTGGAACGTCCTGGCGGCGACCCACTCGCCGTAGTTGGTTTGCAGGTCCCACAGCCCGTCCGGCGCGCCCACCGTGTACGTCGTCGCCGCGGCCACCTCCAGCACCGCCGCCGCCGCCACTGCCATGCCCACAAGAACCAGAGCTCTCATCTCCATGGACCCGGCCGGTCGATCGGAAGGGGGCAACAAAAGCAGAGGCTATAGGCTGCGATGGCCGAACTCAAAGGATGTATATATGGACAGAGTAGTAAAAGGTAGCGAGAATGGCTTTGTATCACGCGTGCATATATACTCTCTCGCGCCCTCTCAATCTATCGTCAGTTAGATGATCGATGGTGATCGAGAGATCAGCAAGCTGACCGAGTCATGGATCGCCAACTGATTGGGGTTGAATTGGGCGCAAGTACACGTACGGATCAAATGGGTCGCGCATGGTTGTTGCCGGGTCGATGAGCTCGGCGATGATGATCGTTTGGTGCGTGTTTAATGCTGCAGTTTACAGCTGATCCATCGACGGGGTACCGATCCGCTTGCAATTAAGAGACGAAGAGCTGGAGAAACGGTATGGCACATGCATTCGTATGATGCGCGGATTTAGGTAGCGTAACAATAGGATCATGGCGACCAAAAAGGTAGACAGGGATGGCTACAGATGCAGTGCTATATCCAACTTAACTGCAAGGCACAGGAGCAACAGGATCACAGTGAGGGAGACAGTGACCGATCGACGGATCAGGTTCAATCATGATATATATATATATACTAATTAGTAATTATCCTTATTGTTGACATTGAACTCGGGCGATTGTGTTCAGACCTGCTGGGCACACTGTTATTTCTTTTTGGAGGAACCAGAACGTGTCCCAAACAGGGCCAGTGTATACAGATGCTTATCAACAATTTCTCAGCTAGTCCATCATAAAATGTAACAAAGGCTTAGATTCATTCCAAAGTTAACACTAAAAGAATTTACTAATAAGGGAAATAAAACTACAGGCCTCATATCACTCCTCCATTTACGAGTTGCAACTCAAGCACACAATCCTTTTTATGGTCACAAACTCAACACACTACTGGCTAATTAATAAGGAAAACAAATAAACGGGGCACGCACACATATCACAGGGTTTATAGCACTCCTTTGCTTTTCGTACTCACCTTTGAAACAGTTCTAAAAGTTGTATGCACCGTGCATACAACCATCATCGCAGGTCATTCACAACATTTATCGTTTTGCCAAAGCGTTCTGAGGTGTGACGTGCCCATTCATGAATATACCGCTCATAGTTGTAGGTGGTAAAAGCATATGGCTTCGTCTGTATATATAGTAACATTCTCCAGCATAGCACCCTTTGCAAGAATGCCGCACAAGAGCTCTATCTGAGGCCGGTAACACCGGAACCACTCATGTGGACCTCCTTGAGGCGATGAAGGCCCGTGGACGAGGAGAACAATCCCGTCGCCTCACCAGGCCAGAATCCAACAGGCGTATGATACAACATCTGTTTCAGAAACCACCAAGCAGAGTCCATCAGCATGATAAATCAACAAAAAGAGTAGAGTACTTCACACATACAAGACCCAAACACAAGAAGATAAATCAGCAAAAAGGAAGTATAGTGCTCACATGCAATTGCAGCACTTCCAGCTCAGGTGCACTATCCAAACAGTGAGCGAATCGAAGAATTCCACCGTGGCTATTCGCATCACAAGTGAAGATTGTTATCTCACAAGTCAGATGCTTCAAACGTGTAAACATATACACTGGTTGTGTCATCAACCTATCCACCTGGAACAAGTCCAACTCATTTGAGCACACCCCTGTTCAAGTAAGAAATTTTGGTAACAGGTGGTGGTAAAAGAAGGCACTGATAAACACCAGGTAGGTACCTGAGAGGTCCATAATGGCTCATGCTCTGTCATATCAACATGAACATTTAGCACCTTGACTGCCGAAATGGTGGGAATTTTAGTGAACGCATAGCATACTAAATCCCTGTCGCTGTTGCGCTTAAATAAGCCAGTTTCAAATGTTAAGGTCACCTTTTCTAACTTTGAGCAACCATGAAGCACTATAGGACGTGCCTCACCTTTGTATTCAAAATGAGTAAGACCGGTAACATGAAAATCAATCGAACTGGTAAACACTTGGGAAATTAGCATATGCCTAAGCTTATTAAGATGGAGTGGTGCCCTCAGATCCCATACACCATAGCACGCTAAGATCTCCAAGTCCTCGAGAGCACAACAATTATCTAGCAAGCCTCGAAGATCCCCATTTATTTGAACGTAGTGCAAACGTAGCCTCCTGAGCTTTGTAAAGCCGGCTATATCCGAGTGTGGCTTTAAAGAAACATGCTTGAGAAACAAGGACTGGATAAAAGGGCCATCTTGAGAACATAAAGCCTCAAGAGGATAGTTATAACCTTTTCCATCTGGTGCATTAAGTGCGTTTGGCCACAGGTTAATATCCATGATTCTTGCCTTACATGCAGCGGCAAAGAAAATCCACCTATCAAGATGATCTGAGGATTCCTTCTGAAGCCAGAACCTGATGCTGAACTTACTGAGCCCTGCTCCACTATGCTGTTGAATAACAGAATTTACCATCTCAATGAACTTTGTTCCTTTTATTTTCATACTATCCTCATCAGTGTACTGCTCTTTGCTGCCATCAAAACATAGATTAGGGTGACATGTCCAGAGTTCCCTCCAGTTTCTTGATAAAATGCTTGCGTTTGCAGCATCTTTCAGTGGCAACAGCGACAGTATATGGCGTTGAATGTCCTGCAACAAGGAAGCATGATGAGAAAGATTGAATCCTGATTAAAACCACCTGACAGTCGTGATATTCAGGAAGTAATCAAGAGTCTGAGACACACAATGGTTGAATTTGATGTTCAATGTCTCTTTTTTAAGGAAAATTTGAGCACATGCAGACAGATACGACAATGCCAATGATCAGAGGTGTACGCTCCGTGTGCTTGCCGTAACTCGACCCAATGAAGACGAGAGGAGAGGGGAACCAAATTTGGAATTTTACCTCGGGCAGGTCCTCCATGCCGACAGAGAAGGGTGCCGTCGGCGATGGCTGACGCGCAAGCGCGTCGCGGGCGCTGCGGTGGTGCTCCAGCCTCCTGATCTTGGTCAATGCCGCCTCCTCTTGCAGAGATGGAAGAGCTCCAGTCATTGCCAACTCCGATGCCTGCCGCTTTTGCCCTGCTCCGCCGTTCGCCATCGCCTTCGGCTGCGCAATCTGGATCTCGTTTGGCAGAAGAGGGGGATCGAGAGGAGTCGGCCGTCCCAAAAGCACAATTTTATAAAAATATCAGGAGCTTTATGTAAATATTTGGATTGCGATTATTAACCGCGATACAAATTAGGGGTGTATTTGTAAATATTTGTATCGCGATTAATAATCGCGATCCAGATATTAACAGGAAACCCCCTGATTTGATCGCGATTAATTGTCGCGATCCAAACCAGGGGTCTATCTGAAATTATTTACCGGCCGGCAAGGTTGCGCCGCCGCCTCCGCGCGATCCGCTCTCCCTCCCCGCAGCAAGAGCGGCGTCGTGTGGAGGAGGATGCTGTGGCCAAGCTGAGGAGGTCGGAGCACCACGGCGGCATCCGCGACGCGCTCACGTCGTCTTTTCCTTCCCCATGGACGACCTCCCCGAGGTAAGTGGGGGCTCGTTTGGATGTATTTTTTTTTTTTTTTTTTGAGGGCGGGGCTCGTTTGGTTGTTGCCTGGCGCAACCTGCCTGGCCCAGGCAACTGATCTGAGCCTCAGGCACTCAAAAATGAGCGCCTGGGATTGCTGCCTGGCCAGGCAGCTGCCTGCCAGCGTCTAAAGCAAACAGGCCCTGCGCTCTCGTCAGTCGTCTCGTCTTCTCTTCCATCTGCAGCTTGACCCTTTCGGGACTCGTTGTTGCAACGGAATTCGCTCACACGATTCAGAAATCACCGTCACTTGTTGCAACAATTTGGATCCATAATCAACTCAAAACTGATTTTTCAGTCAATCACCAAAAGAAAAAATAAACCTGAATTTTCAGTCACTAGTTGGCATTTATCACCGTTACTTTGCAACAATTTGGATTCATATTGTAGGATTGAATGATAAAACATGACCGCGTCCATTTACACCAGAGCTTTGAGATTGGGAGATGTCCTGCAATACAAAACGCACTTCGAAAAATCACTTTGTTCTGTGACTTTCCCTTCACTCACCTAGTTACCTGAATTGCTCTCTCAGAACCTTCAATCTATAATAGAATATTTCCATCAGTTACTATTGGCCAAATTTGTGCAAGCTGTCGTCAAATAACGATGTAGGATCAACCAAACAAATTTGTCACTTCCTTGTCCAGGTTTTAGGTGCTCGAGAGTCGAGATGGCCCTTTTTATCCAACAATCGTTTCTCACCAATGTTCAGAAACAGTGGTTTGCATTGTGTGCAAATAATTGAAGTGGAGATCCCTTTTTTTTTTGCGAGTAAATTCATTGAAGATCCTTCCAGCTTTCTATAAAATTATTCTGAGCTTGCGTTCCATCTTGTGTTGCGCCATCTGAAAGTACCCACCCAATTTTATAAACTTAAGACATTTGCCTGTCCAGATGGTTGAGTCTGATTTTGATTCCTTTAGCATTTCATGCTTGCTCAAAATTGAGGAAGGAACCATATCCTTTCGCAAGGCATTGCTTGAACAAGGCAATCATAAAACACTAACCTGTTAGATGTGCATGTACCACTCCGTTTTGAAATTGTAGACCGTCTGCTCTACTGACACAGTAGTACTTGCTGCTCTGCTTTGCTACCAGCCGTTCAAATGTCATGGAAGCAGAGTTGAAGCAAGAACGGCCTGGGAAAGTTGGAACTGGAGATTGCTGCAAGTAGTGATGATTCTGTAATCCACGTGTGAGTGTGACTCTTATTTACTGACCCGGCAGTTAATCAGTGTCAATCAATAAACACTTGGCACGGTAAATGCCAACCGCAGACCTGAGACATCCTCCTCTGAACACCTGCTGCCACTGTCCATGACCGGACCTGAAAACAAGACTGACTATAGAGCTTAGATTACACAGACAGCCAGCTCCGGCCTACCTGCAACACACCAACACTCTTCCTGCAATGACCATTTACAGTTCCAACAGGAAAAAGATATACTCCTGCCACCATCTTTGAGCTGCATGGCTAGGGAATAAAAACCCGTAACTGGAACTACCGCATTCTCAGAAGTCTATGTTAGGCTTCTATATAGGAACACTGCGTCTTACGTTTCAGGCAAAACTGATCACAACTTGTTCTACCGATTAAAGCATTGACAGTAGAACTAAAATCACAATATATTGCCATTTCACAATTATACAGCATAATGTTGCTAATAATAGTACGGAACAGAACTGGTACCTTACAATATACAGCAGATGTCAAATAAACAACGCCTTCTACTGCTGCTTACTACTACAGATAGTGTGATGCCAGATACGTGAATGCACTTCACACTTGATGATGAACAACTGAATGTTAGCCTTTAAGTACAGTACTTTAGTATATTGGAAACTGCACTCTTAGCTTCTGGGAATCATACACACCTTTTGACAACCATCAAACTCGTGAAGCTCTTGGAGTTGCACCAAACCATCTGCCGACATGACCCCATTTCACCACTATAGCAGCTGCAAATCCGACACCGAAACCCAGCCCGACGAAGAGAAACAAGACCACATCAACATGATGAGAGGGCTTGTGTTCATTTCTCACACCTCGATTGTAAGGCATAGTGCCACAAGGTAAATCAGACAGTGGCGGTCCGCATAGTCCTGCATTCCCTTCAAACGAACTGCTGTCAAATGTAGAGAACTGGCGTGACTGTGGTATCTTTCCCACCAAGTGGTTTTCTGACAAGTTCAGAACATCAAGAAAGGTGAGATCAGTTAGCTTTTGAGGAATCTCCCCTGAGAGTTGGTTGCAGGACAGGTCGAGTGACTCTAAGTCAGTCATGCCACCAAGTTGTGCGGGGATTTTTCCTGCAAAGGCATTGTGTGACAGATTCAGCACACGTAGGGACACAAGTCTTCCCACTGATTCGGGAATGGCATCCTCCAACCTGTTGTTTGATAAGTCAATTGCTGTTAAGGTAGTCAAAATCCTTTCAAATGTCACATAAGATCCCTTGTAAATGATCTCAATAGAATCTAGATAGAATCCAGTGGGGCTGGAGAGGTTTCGAGCAGAAATAGTTTTTCCTGTACTATTGAACTCTTCCATCATTGATTTTAAACGCTCAATCCATTGTGGTCTCAGAGTACCAGAGAAATTGTTCGAGGCAAGGTCCATTATTTGCAAACTAGGGAAAAATTCATCATATTTGGTAACCCCAACAGTATCACCTAAGGTGCCACAGAATTTGTTTGATCTCAGGATGATCACCGCGAGCCTGGTAGACCTCTCAACCAAGAAGGGAAAATGTCAACTCTTTGGTTGCTTCCAAAGTCCAGAATCTCCAATTGCAAGCAGTTAGAAAGTCCCCGGGGAAGCTGCCCATAAATCTTATTACCATGCAAGTCTATCGCCTGTAAGGAACATCCACTTGTGATATTGGACGACAACATCCCTTCAAAATGATTGTCTCTCAAATTTAATACTGATAATTGTCCATTTTCTACAAGACAAGATGGAATCGGGCCACTAAAGTTGTTATGTGACAGAATTAGGATACTCAGCGAGGAATTGCAAATTGAGAGAGGTATATAGCCATTTATATTATTGTTGGACATGCTGAGATAACTTGTTATACTAAGATAGGAAGCCCAATTTGGATGAACAGAAGAGAAATTGTTGTTAGAATAATCTAATGCTGAGGCTGATAACTTTGGCAAAGGGATCAGCCCCTGGAGTCTATAATTACTAAGATCAAGACTGCCTGGTGCAGTGGTAAAAGGGAGAACATCTGAAGTGACTCCGATGCCTGTGAACATGTTATATGAAAGATTCAAGTAGATAATGCTTCTACTACAAGCCTCCCACAACTGCTTTGGTATATCCCCATTGATTTTATTGCCTGAAAGATCCAAATATGTTATGTACTTGCTACGTGTCAAAGATATTGGAAACTGGGTAATATTGCAAGATGCGAGCCCTAATACATTAGGTCCAGGCCAATCTGCTGACGGCAATGGGCTACCACCTTCTGCGTCCATAACAGACAACTTATTGTTGGAAAGATGCAAAATTTCAATGTTCCTTAATCTCCAGAACGAGGCAAGGTCCACCAAGCCTATCAGGTTGTTCGAGCTAAGGTCCAGCCGTATCAAGCTTGTAAGTTGAAAGAATGTCTTGGGAATAGGACCTGAGAATCCATTGTTGCTCAAGTCGATGAACTGCAACTTTGAAAGTGCCTGGCTGAACTCTGGTACAGGGCCAGAAAGCTGGTTGCAAGAAAGATCTAGGTCACGTAATACTGGAACAGTGCTGAAAATAGATGATGGAATTTCCCCTGCAAACACAGTAGAAAACGTTAAGTTCGAAGGCTTGTGAAAATGATCTTCCTTTTTTTCAGAATATGAATATATTCTCCATACTCTAACAGAAAAATGGTGTTGTACCATTGAAAGTTTAGTTTTCTTTTCAACCAAGAAATTCGGCAGGAAAACCTAATTCGCTTTACTTCTACTGAAACACTGATTTATTTTACAACTCCAACCAATCCCATTACTCTTTTGGTACTTTTATTTTATTTCTGCTGAAATTATTGTCGTAATAATCTCTTCGATTCCTACCTCTCGCTGGATGGCACAACTTGGAGGATGAGCATCAAGATTAAGAAATGTAAACTGTGATTGCTTCCAGTAAATTTTAGTTTGCAACCTTTTTGCTCATCTTAATTCTACCAGTAAGGAAAAAATCGTTGGTGCCCAGGGGTTCCCGCCTCCCCATTAGAGAAAATTGAATATTCATTATGTGGAAAATGTTTGAAAAACTCCACTCAAAAGCGACGGCGACTTGCGACACCCTGCGAACGCGAATTAGCCGGCACCCTCGGTGGCCTCGCCGTCAGTGGAGCAGAGAGACCAGCATCCGAACGTTTGCTTTGTATATCATAGGTTTAGATAGTTAGGTCTTCTCACCGTGGTCGCTTCTAGTCCCCTGCGGAGCCAATATTCTAAGGGATTAACCTTCCTACGGTGGCGGTTATTAGGTTAGAGTTTCTATAGTTATCCGGCCGAAAAGAGTGGCGGCGGCGATGTGGCATCGTCAAGTTCGTCGGCATGAATCAATGAAGAATGAGGTGTCTTAGCGGTGGTGGCGAGTAGAAGGCATCATCATTGATGGAGAATAAGGTACTCTGGACTCTCCTTTATCTTTTCTTGGTTCTTTCTGGCCATGGCTATAGGCTAGTGAAAGTCAGATTTCCCTCCATGACGAATTTTATGAATGTGATGATGGGTTCGACGACGAGCCCACTGACGTGTGGAAGATTATTAGTAGTCTATCCCTTTTTTCTGGAAGGGTTTGGGTTTCATTTTTTCCCATCGAACATGACGATGGCGATGATGGATGGTTAGATGACCGTGTTCGTTCAGATCAAAGTTATCATCTGTGGCATATTCATTTGGATGGTGATCGTAGTCCGAGGAATTTATAATTTTAATTAAGGTTTCTCGTCTCCTAACAATGGAGTTGGTGTTGTTTGTGTTGCTTATGTAATCAGATGATGTAATATATTTTAATATCAATGAAATTCTTTTTTTGTAAAAAAATGTTTTGAAAAATTACATAAAAAATTATGCATGCAGTACACACAGGTTAAATAAACCTCCAAAAATTTGTTTATAATCCAACTTATATACCTAGATTCTAAAAGGACAAGTCGTACTGTTTTCATATGATGACACAATGCCAGGTTGGTTCTTGTCTGCTTCATTTCTTGCATTCAAGGATGATTTTGAGCATGAATTTTTAAAAGTAAGCATATCTTCACGTGTACTTCATACTTGATTTCTGGATGAATTAATTTTGAAACATTGCAACATGATGATTTTCTAACTGGGGCACCCAAGCCCATGGACACAAAATCCACGCTGTATCCGTAAACTTCTCACATAGTACTTTGGAAATGTCCTCGTGAATGTTTCCCAATATGCAATGTTGTAATTTGCTACACTGATGAAGAAATAATACTACTAGTTCCGGAGGGTCATTAGGACAAACCATATGTGGTGGAGGCCCTCTTGAGAATTCTTTATGATACAATACAAGTAGCATCAGGAATTAGAGAAAAGAACACTATCTCATCTTGTTAATTTAAAAAATAGGCGCCCTCTAAACTGGGTCAGATAAGTCATAAGGAAATACCGACATACATTAAAGAAAAACTAGTACCGCGACTTGCGCATTTGCGCGACCAGTATTGTATTACATCGAATGTCATCTTATTTTCTTATCATTCTTGTTTGTATGTGTAATTTTGGGCCTTATATTATATGGAATTTAAAGATTCCATATAATGAGTTTATTTCACCAATAAGATACGGAGACTTGCTTCCCATTTGGTAGAGTGAACTAAACTGGTGGATAATTTTTAAAACTTTTGGAGGACACTTTGGACCTTTTTCATAAGGGCATTTTGGACTTTTTTGTAATGGCAGTTGTGAGGGCATCTTGGAGAAATTTTTCGCTATCATAAGATTCCATAACGAGAGAAGCATGCATGGGCTAGAATTTGTTTGAAAAATAATATACATGAATGACATGTTCATGTTAAACAAATGACAATGTAACCTGTAGGGCAGCCCACCAGATAAATGGTATTTTTTTATATTTACAAATTGACTAAAGAAATTCAATAGTCAGGAATGACACAATCAAGCAAGTTAGCAATTGAATTTGGTATTCTCCTAGAGAAGTACTACCTCCGTCCCTAAATAGATGTCGCTTTTGACTTTTAGACATCACGTTTGACCGCTCGTCTTATTCAAATTTTTAGCACAAATTTTATTTATTTTTTTATAACTTGGTTTATCATTAAAGATATTTTAATCATTACATATTTGTTTTGATATTTGCATAAAATCTTTGAATAGACAAACAGTCGAACGTGATGTCTAAAAGTCAAAAACAACATCTATTTAGGGATGAAGCGAGTAGCACTCATCATCATGAACTAACAATTACGATGCGACTCTAGTATGGAACATATGAACTCCATTGTCTCCCATCAATGAAGTTGGCGTTGTTTGGATGGCTTACGTAATCAAGGGATGTAATATGTTTTAATATCAATGAAATTCCCTTTTCGCAAAAAAAATATCACTTATTCCCCGTTATTCATGTGTGGTGTTCAATGCAGCGCCACCCCCCCCCCCCCCCCCCCCCCCCCCCTCCCCTCTCTCTCTCTCTCTCTCTCTCTCTCCATCCATTCAATGTGTGCCTCCCATGATAGACTATTGTAAAACAAAAGCCCATTGGATCTTTCGCTTTAACATGAGTCTCAGATGTATACTACCTAGTGTACCTCAAAGGGATTGGCCATGTACTTTAAATAAAAAAAATTCTGATAAGTAAACACATCTTAAGCATATGATAAGAAAAGGGAGACAGTATAGAGTCTTACAGTACCATTTAGATTGTTATCTGAAAGATCCAGTTTTTCTAACTGAGTCAAATTAGCAATTGAACTTGGTATTGTCCCAAAGAAGTTGTATCCTGTAAGAACTAACCATCTCAATTTGTTGAGCTGCCCAACTGTAGAAGGTATTGTCCCAGGAAAAGAGTAAAATATTTCCATGGTTTCCAAGTTAGTGAGGTTGCCAATTGCAGCAGGCAATGGCCCTGAAAATCCAGAATCATATATATGAATGTTTATCAAACTTGTGAGGTTGAAAAAAGAAGATGGAATCGAACCATATGTTCTGCACTCAAATATATCCAGTGTTTGCAAGTGCATGAGGTCGCTGATTGCAGAAATTATTGGCCCAGGAAGGTTACAATCAGTCATGGCTAGACTTCTCAGATTCTTGAAGTTGCTTACTGAGGAAGGTGTTGTCGTAGAGAAGTTGCATCCCACGAGGGTCAAGCTCGTCAGGTTATTGTGTTCTCCAATCCAAGTGAAAATTGATCCCAACTCATTGACTGAACCAAACCCAAGATATAGTTGCCCTAGGGACCCAAGCCTACCAAGTGATGAGACAAAATCCACAGAAACTAAATTCCCATCAACACTTAACTCCTTCAACAACTTGAAATTGCTAGAAGATGCTAGTTTGGCAGACGAAAAGTTCGTCCCATTTAGTATCAAAGTCTCTAGAGAACTTGCATTAGAAAAGTTTGGTACATGCCCTGAGAGGAAATGATTATGGGACAAATCAAGGACCCTCAGATTTTTCAACTGAAAGGATCTGGAAGGAAACCGTCCCTGACGATTAGTATCAGAAAGTTGAAGCACGGTCAAATTGAGAAAATCCATAAAGAACTCCGGAAATGGACCGGCAGTCCAATCATTGAGTTGGAGGTTGATTACTTTGAGGGAATAGAGTCTTGAGAGTGATTTATGAATAGGACCACTCATTCCGCAACTGGCCAAGCTAATTACCTCAAGATTAGGAACGGATGTAGCAAGAGATATGCACCAATCTTCATTACTAGGCAAAAACACTCCGTCAAGCAAGAGCTCTCGTAGACTGCTGAGATTTGCCACTAGGGTGCCGAAATTTGGTTCGTACAAAATGTTTGATCCATAATAATTTCCATCGTGGTTGTGTGGATCGTAATAATAGGGTGAATGATAACCAGAGGAAATATCCAAAGACAGAAGGTTCACGAGTTTGCTGATGCCGCTAGGTATCTGGCCAACAATTCCCGAATTCGAAAGGTTCAGGTGGGTTAATAAAGCGAGCCTCTCGAATCCAGTAGCAGGGATGTTGTCAGAAAGCAGTGAGATGGAATTGTATCGATTGAAATCATTCATGCTAAGGTCGAGGCGTCGAAGGGATGTGAGGTTAAAGATTACAGGGTGCAAACCATAACTGGACAAGCCAAGATTGTTGAGGTCGAGCACCGTGACATTACCAGAGGTGGTGTCACAGCCAACACCATCCCAGACACAACAGTCGGTGCCATCTCGCCATGACTGAAGTCTGGTGGTGGATCTATCAAAGAAGAAGGACTTCTTCAATTGGAGAAGCGCGTCTGCTTCATCTGGATGGCACAGAAAAGGAACGGATAGGCGAGTGAGGTTGCCAGCATAAGCATCGGCGGTAGAAGTGGAGCATAGTGTGCGGAGCTGTGCAAGAAAGAGTAGTAATGACCAAACGATGGAAGCCATGTTGCACCTGGTTGCAATACAAGTATGAGCTGACAGCCTTCCAAAGTGTCATGGGCGCGCGCGCACACACATATATACTCCCAGTACACAGTTTCTTCCCAGAATTTAATTGATGGTCCCAATTTGAAAATTCGAAGTCTTTCCTTATGCAAATACATCAGTCAAATAAAGAATAAGATGCCGACATAAAGTAATTAAGAAAACCTTACTAATGACATTTACAGATTGTCGCGGCAGCCTACAGTGCCAAAGAATTGCATCTTCTTTGCATGCCAGCAGAAGCCTGCCGCGTGAGGGGCTTGTGATTAGAAGACGACCTCGCCTACGTTTCCACAGTTGCCACGAGCAAAGTAGAGATATTTGGATTCATAGGCAAAGGTTGACATCCAAGGAAGGCCATTAACGAAGGCAGGTGATCTGCCTTTGCATTAAGAGCCACTAGTACAAATGCACGTGCGCCACGCACATGTCCGACCAAATGACATCACTTGGCAGGACTTTATCATAAGATGAAAACAATATGATGCACCGTGTACTTATCATAAAAAAAACACCAAGCAAGGCCCCAATTCGTGGTATGCAAAATCGACGATAAATAGTACCGCATTTTCGTTTCTTTGCGGTGGATGTGCCAGAAGCTATAGATCCCACTGCATGTACATCCATTCTTTGATGTTCTACACCCGAAAACACCCAGGATTGCAAGCGCTAGAATAATCCAATCTAAATATAACCTGGCGTGAAACTTAACGGCATGGCTGAATACTAAACCTCGTGTGTTAGCCAAAGGAGTGGATTTGCTTGATTGAGTACCAACATTTTCTGGCAAGGTAAAAAAGTATGCAAATTAGATAGAAATGCAACAAAGAACATAAAAATAAGCAAGCCGTCATTATGCTGGCAGTTTGGCAACAACCCTTTTGCCGCTCACGCCAACGCCTTGTCTTATCCCTAGCTTGCTCGCGTTTCTTGGCGGCCTTGGCATCCTCTTCATCACCTGTTGGAAACAAAAAAACTATCTCATTAAGAATACAAATTCGGATCTAAACTAATAAGGCTATGACTGACAATACTTGTGTGACACAGTCAGAAGAAAACGCACCGTTAGGTTCAAAGTTAGTCCGATTGCGAAATGGCACTTTTGTTGCAGCGTTCATCTTTTTGCCAGATGAACTATCGCCGGCCATCATAGGATCGATCGAGAATACGCTGAGAGAAAAAAAAATTGCAGATCCCGATCAGTTAGCAGGTCTCGATTGGAAACATGAGAAAGGTCTTTTGTACCTACCTTGATAACCAACTTGTCACCTCGTCGCAGGCAGATCGATGCAATTGAGGATGAAATCTAGACTCGTCGCTCTACCACAGAATCGACGCAACTTGCAGCCGCCTCTGTCAGGCGACGAGTTGTCAGGAACTGCAACGATCAATTATCAGGACCTGCGAAGAAACAGGACCTCCCTCAACCAAGAGACGAAAGAGATCAAACCTTGTTCACAATCAACCACGCACGATCCAGATTCCAGAGATGGAAGCGATAGATTTGGAAAGAACTGTAGCGCGTCCAGCAATTTAAATTTTGGAACGATGGTTTGGAAAGAACTATAGGAAGGGGGCGACATTGTTTTGGAAATACGACGCTACTGGTTGGAAGGATTGGCAGAGCGACTCCGGCCGTCCAAATTAACGGGCGTGGGTTCTGCGGGAGGGTGGAAATCTTTCCAGGTGAGAAAAGTTTACAAAATGTAAGATTTTTGCACCGCAAGAGTGCAAACATTTGGCTGAGCGTCACACGATTTGGACATGGCCCACCAACAACCATAAATCAAAGGGTGGGATGGTTTAGATCAACGATAGATTTACAAGTGGGTAAAATGTGACAGGGTAGAACCGATTTTTCTCACAACTGGTTCTTTATTAGTTTAGATAGAAGAATAAAACAGAGTCCCAAATGTTCTTGCACGCACGCCAGCCTTAACTGGACGTGCTCAATTACTGAAACTAGCCGGCCAAATAGCTGGCACAGAGTAACTAGCAGGTCATATATATGTTAAATCATCGATGATTGTTTTCTTAAGGAGATTCCCTCCTGCTGGATCCGGTGATCTCTGAACAGAGGCACAGCAAGAACAAAACCGCCATTCTTTGACGCGTACTGCCTTCGTTCACAGTTACATGTCATTCGAGACTTCTCTAGTTTTATCAAATTACGTGTCATTCTTACTTCTCAATGCATTTTCTCTCTTCTCAATACATATTTCTCTATTCTCATTACATCTCTATCTCTGTCTCTCATCTCCTCGTTTTCTGTGCACCCATATTTTTCACCTCTCTTTAATTCCCGTGTTCAAAACTAGAATGACGTCTATTTCTGAATGGTCAATTGAACGGATAGGGTTCTCGGAAAAAAAAAATGAATGGATAGGGATGAAGGCTGCCAGGATTTGATGCATGCCATGGGCTGTACGCAATCGCGACCCCAGTCTTGATCGACCTGACGATTACGCGTAATAGTAACCCGGTAACTGGAAGTCAAATATTAAGACTTCCAAGTCATCTTTAGACCGAGATGAAGACGAGCGACGGCGATATCACTGGCTTAAGCGGGCCGAACTGACGGTGCCAGTTTTGGCGCGAACCGGCTCTCGTGCGGACTACAGCTCCTCCGGGTTCTATGCCTGGAATAGAGCAGGTAAAACACATGCATGACGCCAACAAGCACAGATGCACGCAGCATAGAGCAGGTAAAACACATGCATGCCATCCCAGGAAGATTTCCCTTTTTTGTTCTCCCAAGATGAATTCAGTTGTGATTGAAAATTTGTACAGCAATGAGTACCCGCACTACCCATACAGAGTTTCTTTTTACAGAATATTATGTGAACATTTCCATCGTTAATTTGAATTCCGTCCCTAGAACATGGGATGAAAGTTCTCCCTCCGCAACTCTATTGCATTTGAAGTTTTGTGTGGTGACGCTGACAGCTTCTTTCTGGCCTATCCTACAGCAATTGTTGCAGAGTTTTCCGAGGCGGTTTGGATAGAATATGAGTGCTTCAAAGCGGTTCGTTCTTTCAAGCAGCGACGGCGCTTCGGCTGTGCCATGCAGGTGCAGCAGAAGGCCGGGGAGGTAAAGCAAGTAAGCAACGACATGCCAGAGGATCGAACTGATTCTCATGTGATTTTACAGTTTCTACTATGCTGATAGTACTTGCTGCTCTGCTTTGCTACCGGTTCGCTAATTCTGTCTAATTAATCGGAAACGAATTGCACATAATTTAAAAGACTTCGTCCTGTCCTATTTATTTATTCGAAATGTGACTGTTTATAGAGCTTACGTTACAGAAACAGAGCCAGTGCTCTGCCTGCACATCCTACCCTAGACCCCTCTCATGTGGACTAGCCTGAGAGGCTGAGAAGATCATAGGACATGCCGGCGCACGCAGGAACCTCCTCCTCCATCGCCTCAACATTCCAACTGGAAACTTAAGACCCGGGAAAGCACATATGCATCAGAAGCCACAAATCCGTCGGTAAACAAAATTTGCAGTACCGAGGTCTTTCCCAAAAACAAACTCTGTAAAATAAATGTGCAGGAATGCACTCTATTAGCCTGGGTAAATCCGCACAGAGTATTCACATGCAATCTGAGCGTCTCCAGCTAGGGAGCAAAATCTAAATAGCGTGCCAACCGAAGAATTCCATAGTGCTCGTACATAATGCTATAATGGGAATGCTATTTTACAGGTCAGATTCCTCAAATGCATAAAAAATGCAGCGTGGTTCTTTTGTTATAAAAATGCATAAATATGCGCTACCCTAAAGAGGAGGACCAGTGCTAACAAGGCGGCGCCGGCGGCAGATCGGTGGGAGAAGAGGGGATCGGTCGATCGGCACCGGGACGGGCCGCGGAAGAACGGGGATCGACAGGAGCCGGCCGTCCAAAAAGTAATATTTTGTCTCGCAAAAAAAAATACAATTTTGTAAAAATAACGGGGGCTTTGTGTAAATATATGGATCGCGATTATTAACCGCGATCCAAATTAGGGGGGTATTTGTAAATATTTGGATCGTGATTAATAGTCGCGATCCAAATCAGAGGTCTATCTGAAATTATTGACAATGCGATCCAGTCCGGGGGCCTTTTGCAACTATTTACCGGCCGGCGAGGTTGCGCCGCCGCCGCGCGACCCGCTCTCCGTCCTGCAGCAACAGCGGCATCGTGTGAAGGAGGATGCGGCGGCCACTGAGGAGGTCGGAGCACCACGGCGGCATCCGCGACGTCCTCACGTCGTCTTCCTCCCCCATGGACGACCTCCCCGAGGTAATCAGATTCTTCCATTTCCCGTGCACTCTCCGTCAGTCGTCTCCTATCCACTTCCATCTGCAGCCTGACACTTTGGTGACTCGTTGCTGCAACGGACTTAGCGCACAAGATCCATAAATCACCTTCAGTTTGAAACAATTTGGATCCATATGGTCAATTGCAAAACTGAATTTTCAGTCACTAGTTGGCGTCCATCAGTAATCTAGTGTAGGGCCAAAGGATGAAACATGGTTCCTCCATTTCTGACGTGCAGACCAGAGCTTTGGGATTTGGAGATGTCGAGCAATACGAAACCACTTCGAAAAATCAGTTATGCCCTGTAAGATTCACTCACCTAGTTACCTGAATTTGCTTTCTCAGAACCTTCAATCTATAATACCCCAAAAGGTAAGATAGAGCAAGATGTGGCGGAAAAAGTAACGCTGTAGGATCAAACAAAAAGGTTTATCACTTGTCTGTTGAGGCTTGGTGCTCAAGATGTCGCTTTTATCTAGTCACTGTTTCTGACCAATGTTTCTTTGTTTCTAACCAATGAGTAAAAACTGATAAAAGAATCACAAACACTCAGTGAGAACTGATCAAGACTTGGCCTATCAACCCAGCTCTACCACTCGACCAACATCAAGCGCTCGTAGTCCTCGTGCACCAGCAAAGATACTTTGTTGATACTTCAGCTTGCTCCATCGAAAACACGAGTTGAGGTGCTTCCAAATCAGCCAAGCGCCCATAATAATAAGAGTATTCAGTCATTTTCTCTGATCCTTCTGAACTTTCTTGACTGGCTTCTGTCACCAGTTTGCGCTGTGTCCAAATCATTGGAGACCTTTCAAGCTTTCTATTAAATTATTCTGATTCCTGCTTGCTCATGTGTGGCCCATCTGAATGTACCACCCGAATTCGATAAACTGACATTTGATAATTTCCAATATGCGCGTGTACGGATGGTTGAGTCAGATTTTCCTTATTTTGAATACCTTGGGGCTGTGATTTCTGTACCACTTAATGGTTCGCTCAAAATTGAAGAAGGTAACCATGACATTTGGCCAGGCATTGCTTGAACAAGGCAATAATGAAAAGCACTGGACCATGTACTTGCTGGAATTCCCAGTCACAGGTGCTAAATGTGCATTCTAATATGCACGTAAAACAACTGGTATGGTTCCAACCGTACCTGGTATTTATCATTATCTTTACTCTCCTCATAGCTGTTCAAACAGGGGGCTGCTGTTTTCCTATTTATTCCGGCCATGTGTTCAGGTGTATATGTTAACGACAAGAAGAACTTGAGGCACCTAACTTCTGAAATAATTTCTTTTCACTGTTCCAAATAGCCACAGCAGAATTCTTCAGCTCTCTCACTATTTGGATTTTACACCGCATCTGAAAACACAGGAATTGCGTGTGCAGTCTCTTGTCTTTCTTTCTTTATTCACGAAGAATTAAATTATCTATGTAGATAGCATTTTTTTAGAATCGGAAATATATTGATATTCCAGCCTCTGCATCAAAATGATGCATATAGCTATCATTATTACAAAGTAACAAAAAAAAAGCTCCATTCCTAATAGCACGCAGGCCTAGGAAAAAAAGAGCAAATAAAAGAAACAACTATCATCCTGCAATTGAGCACCTCCAAACATACCACTACCTCTCGATGGCCACCATGACAACAAAAAGGATCAAAGTCTTGCGTAATCCTTAGTTGCATAAACTGGTTGCCATCATCATTCCACTTGTCTCCCTCACCAAAAGAGGCTTGAGCACCATGTACAGCCCACCACCACCTCCTCGTGGTCATATCTGATCTGATCATTGTGCCACATCTTCTGCGTCAATGCACAAAACAATCGTCGGTGTTCCTAGCGTCACCATTAAGAGCTGATATCCTTATACAAATCCAGAACTAAAGATGTGTAACAACATCTACTGACTTAGAACTAGATGATAGATGGATAGACCAAGCCTGTGACATAAGAATCGGACGCCGCCGTGTCCAATGTGCTAGCCGCTGTGTAACCAACCTGACCAGGGGGGAGAGATTGATGTCATGCTCACCTAAGTGCCAGAACCGGGAACTGGATTCTTCCATACCTATGCTGGTTAAAGGATCCGTCAAATTCCTAGTCGTACAGGCCGACGTGAGCCATCCGACGACATCTTCCTCCTCTTCCAAACTTTTCTCACAATCTGCTGCAAAGGAGATCACCTGCATCCTCATGGCGCTGACCTCGACGAGGAGCGTCAGGAACTAGTACATCTTCTGGCAGCCGCGCGCTAGCCGGCCCAACACCTTCGTCTTCCTCACCAGGAATGGTGTTTATGTGCCGTCCCCCTGCGCCGAGGTGCCGATAGCAACTGCGGCGGGGAGAGTGTGGCGCGCGAATGCGGGCAGAGCGCCTCAATGAGCATGGACGAGTAGATCTCGTGCTCGCGCCGCGATCGCATCTTGGACACCGCCGCCGCGGACTCTCCCACGGTGCCGTGCTTCCGCTCCATCTCCCTACCTCCACGGCCGTCGTGCACTCGCCCATGGGCGCAGCCGCCATCGCGTCCGAGCTCACCGGAGGCGCAGCCAGTCGTGGCGCCTAAGATCACCGGCGGGTGCTGCCGCCACCCCGGCCGTCGCGGGGCGTTTGCCTCCATGGATCCCATCTCGAACTGCAGGAAAAGTAGGGGAACGGATGAAGAAAACGACGTGCCGCCCCGCCGCCGCTGTCATTGCCGCTGAAACGGGTTGTCCCGTCCGTCGGCTCCGGCGGCGGCCGGGTGAGGAGAGGAAGGAGGCGGGCGGTTGGCTGAAGCCTGAGATCGCCGCCCGAGTCGCCCGTGAGGGACGACGCGGGGGCTCCGGAGAAAGCGGATCGCAGCGTGATAGATGGCATGCTGGCGTCAGCCATGGAGCCAAGAAGCTGTGCTTCGAAGACCGGCGAGCGGGCGACAAGCACTGCTCGGTGAGCAGGGAATGCCTGGCCGTCCACAGTAAATGTTACATCCGTGGCGATGGAGCGATCCAGCAAGCGACCGAGATGGATCCCAAGTTCAGATGGTGGCAAAAGTGACGGTGGCAAAGGTGTCACTATGTATCTGCCAACCGCTGCTGGCATGGTCTGTGTGCTACCTAGTACCGAGCTCTGGTTCAGCTGCTGTGTGGAATTCTGGAAAATGGTGAGCATCCTAGCATTGAACCAATGGTGACAGTGCAATTTGCCCCTAGCATAATGAATATAAACATACCTTAGAACAAGATTTGTGAATGGGTGTACCCTGCCTCGGTGCATATGATCAACTTGTATTTATACAGGTGTTTGTAGAAGCAGCAGAGTGTTATGTGTAATATACTGTCTGTCTGTTTGTTTCTGCGATTGTGTTAGCTTTGTCACAATAAAAGCCTTTATTTACCGTGGACTGGTCACTTCTCTTATGTTGATAACTTATGGCAAGTTTTTGTTTATGTATGAGTTGAGAAGATGAAAATGGCAAGCTACTATGTACTGGACAACACATTATAAGAAATGAAGTGCACGTTTTCACATTTTCAATATCAATCAAAACTTGCCTCAAAAAAGTTATCTGTAAAACCTGATGCTGATTGAAAGAAACGTGCCTGTGTTGCTTTATTTCTTCTCAAGTTACATGTCAGAGTCATACTATGGAAGTGCAACCATCAATGCCTAGGGACCCAACTCTGCTATTTAAAGGAAAAAAGTGCTAAATGATCCTATCGGTGTCTATTGCATATGTATCTGAATTTCTTTGCTTTTACTGTCTCTATCTATACTATGAATGTATAGTGTTGTCCATGATGACTCACGATGCATGTCTCGGTGTCAGGACGCGATGGGTTTGGAGGACCTGCTGCAACAAAATGAGTACGTTATACAGGAAAAAATTTAAGTATCCAGAAATTATCTAAAAAAATTGGCAACCATTTGAAACATATAAAGTATCATTCCAGAGTTGTGAATGACCAGCCGAAACCTGAAAATTTCAACAGAAAACAAAATGCTATCTGTATGCGTACACATGTAAAAAGTTAAAAAATGGATAGTATCAATTTTTTCTTCAATCCACACTGTTAACATATTAGTTTACCGCAATTAGTTAGACTTAAATAACAATGGCAAACACGCATTGTTATTCTCAGGCCACAATAATTACACAATCAGATCGCATGTAACAGAAGCAGTTTAAGAGTGTTTGAGAAAATGACGCAGGCTGGTATTCATAGTAACATGAACAGTAGTTTGAACTTACTACAGTACATGAGAATCCAATATGGTTAAGAAATGATTATGAATGCATCGCGATCAACTCATCATCTTCGCATCTTCTGATGTTAACATCCATTTTGTTGTCAGATGAAGAAGGTACAATGTCACAACACTGTCGTCTTAAGGCCTGAAAAAATAGAGTAGCAACGACAGTTCTCAAATTGTTAAGACCCAACTCTGCTATTTAAAGGAAAAAAGTGCTAAATGATCCTATCGGTGTCTATTGCATATGTATCTGAATTTCTTTGCTTTTACTGTCTCTATCTATACTATGAATGTATAGTGTTGTCCATGATGACTCACGATGCATGTCTCGGTGTCAGGACGCGATGGGTTTGGAGGACCTGCTGCAACAAAATGAGTACGTTATACAGGAAAAAATTTAAGTATCCAGAAATTATCTAAAAAAATTGGCAACCATTTGAAACATATAAAGTATCATTCCAGAGTTGTGAATGACCAGCCGAAACCTAAAAATTTCAACAGAAAACAAAATGCTATCTGCATGCGTACACATGTAAAAAGTTAAAAAATGGATAGTATCAATTTTTTCTTCAATCCACACTGTTAACATATTAGTTTACCGCAATTAGTTAGACTTAAATAACAATGGCAAACACGCATTGTTATTCTCAGGCCACAATAATTACACAATCAGATCACATGTAACAGAAGCAGTTTAAGAGTGTTTGAGAAAATGACGCAGGCTGGTATTCATAGTAACATGAACAGTAGTTTGAACTTACTACAGTACATGAGAATCCAATATGGTTAAGAAATGATTATGAATGCATCGCGATCAACTCATCATCTTCACATCTTCTGATGTTAACATCCATTTTGTTGTCAGATGAAGAAGGTACAATGTCACAACACTGTCGTCTTAAGGCCTGAAAAAATAGAGTAGCAACGACAGTTCTCAAATTGTTAATCTAAACAATGCAATATAAGAAACCAATGACGCCAAAACATTTCCCTAGACATACCTTCCCAGGAACCAGATGCCGCTGTTCTGATGTCACTTTTATTACACGTATATTTTTCATTGGGATCAAATCAGGAGAACATTTTCTCGATGGTTGTCTATTGTAAGTGGTTTCTGTCTTGCCGTCACGGGAAGAAATATTTTTCAGGAAGAAAAGGGCTGCCCTTTTGCACTCATCTCTGGGGTAATGTTTGGTGTCAAACATATACACATCTGTAACATTGCGACCCCTTTTCCATGGCACAAATGTTTTCTGCACAGCAAGGAGGTCAGGGAGGAGTACATTTCCTTTGAACACCTGAACTGAATAGCCCCAAGCGACTGATACTGTAAGTGACCTTGAACGGTCATAGCACACTGTTTGTTGCAAGATCCTGGCTGGATCAGCATTAGCAGCTCGGTAGAAATGTTGCATTGCTCTTGTGCGATCCATACCGGGGTAAAGAGGGTACACATTATCAAGATGGTGCAGCGAAACTAGAGGAGAAAGTGGATGTGCTCTTAGGAGACCAGAAATATCCCCATGAAGATCGATCTGGTCCAAGAATAAAAACACATATGTAAGGTGAAAGTTCAACTAGTTCTGCAACTTTTCAAGTCACACTAAGTGCTATTTTTCTGACAATAAAATACTAAGTGGCAGACATCGCTAGATTTTACTGCAGCCATGTCAAGTTGTCGACCATAATGCTCCAATTGCACGGTTGTATGTTTCAGCAACAGTACAATCTGGCAAATATTATCTGAAAGGGATGTGGCCACGTGTCCCTAAACTGATGGTACGCACTTTTAAAGTTTCAAGTGCCCTGACATCGAAGTCTCTAATGTACTAGGCTACCAACATAGATCACTTCTGTATTGATTCAGCACAAGAAGGTTGCAGCGGTTAGCCAGTATCCATCACTTTTTGTGGTTCTTCAAAAAAGAAACATTCGGATTCCTTGAGAACATTAAAGGACAAGCTTTTATTTTAGGTCAACAAATTAAAATGCTTACAACCATATCGAGCTGTAATGTTATATTATCCGTTTTTCGACACAGAAGATTAAGATTTGCTCCTTGGCAGCGTGCTTCCCACTGGTATGGACAGGCAACTAAACGTAGCAGATCCCAATATTCATTCTCAGAGTTCAGTTATAAAAAGAAATAAAAATCATCCACAAACTTTCAGGGCATTAAATTAAGACCGGACATTCTCAACACAATCTGAAGAGTGAAGGTAGTACAGCAATAGGACAAATAGTATACTGCACAAGACCTCGGAGGAGGAAGTACAGTCTTTGTTGCGGATAGGTAAACAGTTTGTCAAATACGGTCAGACAAGTGTTGACAATCTTACTACTAACTCTGAAACCGATTGTACTATTCAGGTTAAAAAAATATTGAGTTTTTCGAACAATTCTATGGCAACCGATGATATCGAAGTTATTGAACATTCTAATTTCCATGAGCACTTCAATTAACAAGAAAGGTATCAGCAGGCTTGGCGAGGACAAGAAATGAAGTACCGTACGCACCTGGTGGAAGCCCTGCTCGTGGGTAAGCTCGACGCCGAGCTCGGCAAGGCAGGCGCGGATCCTGGCGTCGCTGCCGTAGAGGTGCGGGTACCTGACGACGCAGGAGTCGAGCGCGCGGGCGAGGCGGCGCGCGAGGGGCCAGCTGACGGCGATGCCGCCGCCGCCGTAGGCCATGGCGAAGCCGTGCCACGCGTTCTGCGCCGCGGACTCGGAGTGCGCGCCGAGGTACCAGGGCTCGCGCCAGTCGTACTTGCGGAGCGTGTGGAGCAGGTTGGGGAGGACGAACGCGGTGTCGTCGTCGGCGAGCACGAGCCACCGCGGCGGCGGCTCCTCTTTCAGCTCGGAGACGAGCTCCTTGGCGATGCGCGCGACGCGGACGGCGGACGGGAGGCCGCGCGGGTGGGAGTAGGGGAAGCGGGAGGCGTCGGCGGAGACGCGGAGCCGGAGGCCCGAAGGGAGGTCGGCGGCGTCGCCCGGGGCCGGGAGGGCGTCGAGGAAGAGGAAGGCGCGCGCCGGGGCGCGCAGCCAGAGGCGGAGCAGCGGGAGGCGCAGCGGCAGCGTGCGGCGGGAGGACGCCACGCCGAACACCACGTGGCGCAGCGACGTGGGCTCCTCCTCTGCCTCCTCCTCCTTAGGCGTCACCGGCGGCGGAGACTTCCAGGAGGAGGAGGAAGGTGATGGAGAACTCACCTTCACCTTCGCCTCCTCGGCGCGGTGCGACGCCGCCGCGGCGGGCTGCGTGTGGGCGTGAGTGCGGAGGGGCGGAGGCAGGGGAGCCGGCCGGTGATGGAGGAGGAGGAGGGAGAGGAGCGGTAGGGCGAGGAGGAGGACGAGGAGCGCGCGCAGTGGCACGCCGGGCGACGGGGTCGCCATGGACGGCGGCGTGGTTGGGGCGACAACTGAAGCGACGGGGAAGGGGGAAACTAAACCGTCCGGAATGGAAGGAAATCAGGTGTCGAAGTGAAGTTCAAAAACGGTAGTCAATTTCTCATTCTTTTTTTTTCCTTTCAAAAAAGAAGTCTCTACTACATATTAAGTCTCAAAGAGGTCGTCAGCAGGATTTTCAGCCTGATTTTTCAGTTCAGACCATCCTAATCTATGTCAAATTCAGTTTATTTGAATTTGATTTCGAATCGGTTCCGGGTTATCGAGATCGAATCGACTTTGATCATAACCAATTGCCTGCTGTAGTGGTAAGGACGCTCGGCTCCCAACGTGTTGATCTAGGTTCGATTCCCACATCACGCATGTGTTGTTAGATTTTTTTCCTTTCTGTTTGCCTGTCCATATGGACAACCGAGCTGCAGTTTTTTTTTTCTTCTTTTTTGTTTGCCTGTCCGACAGCCGACCTGCAGTTCGGGCCTGATCAGTTGCGGCGTGTGTGCTATATCCAGTGTGACCCCTCGAGGCACCATTCATATTCGTTCACGTATGGTAATTCTTTTATTTCTCTGATAAATCGATGAAAATTTATAAAATCGATAATAAATAAGCAAATCTCAGAAAAATGTGAAACCAATTTTGTTAGAATAGTGTGACTTGATCTATCAAAAGATTCAATCAAACCCTTATGTTTCAAAATAGATAGTTTCATAAAGTTCTCATAATGAAAGAAAGATAAATGCATATGTGCATTCCTATGCACCGAAAAACCTTAAAATTTGGCATGCATACATATATTTGTATTAGTGAACTCCTCAACAAGTTTTAAACAATTTTGTTAGAATAAGTGTGACTTTATCTATCAAAAGATTCAATCAAACCCTTACGTTTTTAAAAAGATAGTTTCATAAAGTTCTGATAATGAAAGAAAGATAAATGCATATGTGCATTCGTGTGCACGGAAAAACCTTCAAATTTGGCATGCATACATATATTTGTATTAGTGAACTGCTCAACAAGTTTTGTATTTAATTTCCTCATATTTTAGCAGTAATGTCAATTTCTTGCTCTACTCCGTTCTAATTTTCGTATTTTATTCCTTCATGGTTTTGGGCTAAATTTTGTCTACGTTATTTTTCATAATAATTTTTCTCTCTAGGAACTTTTTTTGCATTTTTATTCCTTACATAATCATGTTAAGAAACATATCAAAATGAAATTCTTGCTCTAAATTACTTAATACTAAAATTAAGTTTTTACCATTTAAAATTATTTAAGTTATTTCTATTTTATTATTTATTATGTTGCAAGTTATTGTTGATGTATTAATTTCTATAGAAACACATCACATCAAAGAAAATAATTTGTGCTACAAAAATCTTTCCTAAATACACATTGTCAGATTAATTTGTGCTACCTAAATGAATCGCTCTTCTATCAATAATCTTAAAACAATGAAATGTTCGACACCCGTAGCAACGCACGGGCAAAATGCTAGTATATAACTAGGTCAATTTAAGGAAGCTTTTGTTGTTGAAAACGACAACAGATTACGTTTGATTCGGACTAAACAGGTATGTCAACTGGCGTTTTGATGGCAAAGTCAATTTTCATCCTATGAGAGTGATGTGATGATATATCGAACGCAAAAGGGGTATTCGATGCTCCAGCTTACGTCGTTTACAATTTGTGCCTTGCTAGTCTGTTGAATTCGTGTTTATATATTTGGGCATTTATATATTTCTTATGCTAGAAAAATAGTGTTGGCTTAAATGCATCATTATATTTTGCCGAATCAGATTGTGTCCTTTTGATTGGACTTATTAGACGCATCATTAAAACTAAGAACCAACAACATGATATCTCGCATTGAATATGTATTAATGAATCAATGTTTTGTTCTCTTATTTCTCGCATTGAATATGTATTAAAATCAATGAACCAACAACTGATGTCGCGCTCTAGTATTTCACATCATTGATGTATAATTGATCAGGAATAGTCTTATGTCAGCTAGTGACGACAAGAGGGATTTGTTAGATACTCCCTTGAGATTCAATTAATTAATTTAGGACAAGCAAGCTAATTCATTTTGTTGTAAGGTCAGCTAACTATTCGGATGTTGGTTCATATACACAGAAATCTGCTTTACCGTTTTTGTTGGTTTGATTTTGATTTCTTGGTCGAAAAGTTATTCCTTGTATCTAACTTCTGCTTCAGTGAAAAATCATTGAATGCGACAAAATATGGACGTAAAGAAGGAAATTTGGTATATGTTGTTTGTACATTCTCGCGGCACGTACGTCCTATTTCAGGTTTTTGACTTGCTAATATTGAGGTTGTTCGTCGAGCTGCTGCTTATCAGCAGCTACAGTGTTCGCAGTTATTTCTTCAGCAGTCGCTACAGTGTTTACAGTTATTTCTTCAGTAGCCGTTACAGTAAAACAGCTGCAAAACAGCCTGCCGAACAGGCCGATTAATCACGATTGTAAGGGTAGAAGCTTCGCTATCTGTCCCCCTCCTTTTTCCTTTAGTGTGTATCACACAAAAAGGGGAAAAAAAAACTATAACTCTCTTCTAGTATTTTAAATGCCGAGGATAGGACAAAAGCAACAACCGGGAGAGGAAAACAGAGGACAGAAGAGAGAGAGGAGAATTCAGGAAGGAGGAGGCCTCTGCGCCCACTGGTGCCGCAGTCAGTGTAAGTGGTTGCTTTCGTTCACGGATGAAAAAGCAAAAACATAGGGCGGTCCACTCCAAAAGCAGAAAAAGACTGGCTGCTGGATTCGTCGTACACCACCGTGACCGTGCGTGCGCCCACAGGCCACGGCACAGCAGCTTGCCTGCCTTGACCGGGTCACGCGTCAGGCGTTGCTTTGCCCGGCGCCCGCGCAAGTAGCATTGCTTCGCAGCCACGCAAGGTGCAACCGTGCAAGGCAGGCAGCTTGCCAGTTGCCATGCTGCTCGAGCCCAAAACTGAGCTCTGCTTTCTCAAGGAGTGTGTTCGTTTCTAGGGTCTAAAATTTTAGAGGGGTCGTATCAAAAGAATTTTACTATCTATATATACTAAACAAAGTCAAATTATAAAATTAATTTCAGAATCCTCATCTAATTTGCGAGACGAATCTAACAAGGGTATTTAAGCGGCGATTCGAAGATGGTTACTGTAGCATCACTGTGACAAAATATTGATTAATTAGACTTATTAGATTCGTCTCGAAAAGAATACTCATCTGTAAAAAAAAGTTTTATTAAACTTTTTAAATGTTAAGATTTTTTTTGACGTGACAAGTCTAAAATTTTAGAGAAGAGGAAAGAAACACGCCCGTGACGTGGTGTGCTGTGTTCCTATCCATCCCACAAGCATCACGTGATTCTTCTCTCTCTCTCTCTCTCCTTAGATTCACAACAGCAGCGGTGAGCTCAACCACGGCGACCGAGCCGCGCGACGGAGACGTCATCTTCAGGCCGCCTTTGGCAGCGAGCGAGGAAGACGACCACGTCGACGTCACTGCCTTCGTCAACAGCGGCATCCGCGGCAGAGCGGCCTGACCTGACGGCGCCAAATTTGGCGGGAACCGCCGAGGCGCCAAATCCTCCAGCCCAGCCCAGGCACAAAGACAGGATCCAAGAGGATTTCCCGCCACCGGCATCGGTGTCAGTCAGGCTTATCCAGAAACCAAGCCGTCCAGTCGCTGCTGCCAACCGCCGCCCATCGCAGGGCAGAGGAAACCAGCCAAGTGGACTCGGCGGTGCCTTCTTCTCAGGTTTATTTACTTACACGACCGTACGTGACGACCAAGCACGCAGATTTCAAACAGTCAATAGCTGTTGGTATGGTAGGATAGTCACGGTCCGTCCAAATGTCGTCAGTCACATCAAACCCCTTGTAGTATGTACTAGTACTACGTGATCGCTAAGAGCATCTCCAACAGCTTACCCATACGGGTACCAATACCAAAAAACAGACTTTTAGGTAGCCAAACTCCTTCCAACAGAGTACCTATGTGGCTACCAATACCTAAACCTTTTTGGTAGCTACCAATATCCTCCAAGCGAGTACCAAAAGAAGAGTAGCCGCTCCGTGCGTACCTATCCATCGTTTCCCCTGGCGGGAGGGACATCTCATCTCCCGCGCGGCCGCCTGCCCACTCCCGCCCAGCGCGCCGCCGCCTCTCCCATCGCCGGCGGGCGCGCCCAAGCCCGTTCCTCCGCCCCAACGCCCTCCACCGCATCCTCTTTTCGAATCCCGTCGAAATCCCGATCGATTTGGGGCGCAAATCGGGCGTTCTGCCGCCGTCCCGGCCCTTCCCACGCCGCCCCTCCCCCGCCGGCGCCCAGCCGCGGCCGGGAAGCTGCGTAGCAGCTCAGGGAAGAAGTGACTCCCTCGGATCTACGCGGAGGAGGCGACCACGAAGTCCGCTCCGCGCCGACGCCGTCCGCCCCGGCTACCACGACGCAGTCCGCTTCGCCCCGGCCTCCACGACGCCGTCTGCTCTGACCCGAGGTGTCCCCCGCAGCTCTCTTCTCTCTCGTATGCGTCGCACTGCGTTGCTGCTGCCTGCGTGCTTGCGCTGCTGCGTGCGTGCCTGCCGTCTGATTTGCACTGCGTGCGTGCGCGCACTGCTTGCTGCCTGCCTTCTTGTTGCATGTGTGCGTGTCTTCTTGTTGCCTAAATGCTTGTGCGCGTGCAATATTCAATCAGTTCAGTTCAGTTACTCAACTGATTACTAGTGTTCAATTCAATACTTAACTGATTAAATTAATTGTGTGGAGCCATCATATGAACTGATGCTGTTGCTACTCTTTGCGTTCTGATTTGAGTTAATTCCAACATGTACAGATTAAGTAGCTTGCATAGTGTCTGATGAGAATATGATTGGAGCATTTGTTTTTGCAGATCGTTGCATGATGAGTCGTGCTATAATGGAAATGTTCTTCGAGGATTCGAGTTCAGATGACGATGATGAGACGACGGCGGCAGCCATTATCATCGCTGATGTTGCGAGCAAGAAACGGAAGAAGAAGCGTGGTGGTTCGGTGGTCGGCCATCAAATTATTCGCCGGGCTCGGCAACAAGGACATGAGAAGCTTGTTGCCGATTACTTTGGGGACAACCCGGTGTATCCACCTAGTCTTTTTCGGCGAAGGTTCAGGATGTCAAGGGAATTGTTCTTGCGCATTGCGAATGCGGTTGAAGCGCATGATCCATACTTCAAGCAGAGGAGGAATGCAGCTGGGGCTCTTGGACACACCGGGTTGAAGAAGATTGCAGCTGCATTGCGTATGATTTCATATGGGAGCCCTGCTGATTCTCTTGATGATTGGGCTAGTATGGCAGAGAGCACCATCATTGAGAGTTTGAGACACTTTGTGAAAGCTGTGATTGAGCTTTTCGGAGAGGAATACTTGCGGGCTCCTAATGAACAGGACACAGCACGTCTTCTGGCAATGAATGAGGCAAGAGGGTTCCCGGGGATGCTAGGAAGCATCGATTGCATGCATTGGAGATGGAAGAACTGCCCTACCGCATGGCATGGTCAATTCACTGGCCATTGTCATAATCCTACAATAATTCTTGAGGCTGTTGCATCGCAGGATCTTTGGATTTGGCACGCATACTTTGGTATGCCTGGTTCTCTCAATGATCTCAATGTCCTTCAAAGGTCTCCACTCTTTGCAAGACTAGCAGCTGGTGACGCTCCTCTAGTGAACTTTGAGGTTCATGGTCATCAATACAACATGGGCTACTACCTTGCAGATGGCATATATCCAGCATGGTCCACATTTGTGAAGACAATCTCGAAACCTCAAGGTAACAAAAATGCACACTATGCTGCAATGCAAGAAGGAGCAAGGAAGGATGTTGAGCGAGCATTCGGTGTGTTGCAATCGAGGTTTGCTATTGTTCGTGGACCGGCCCGATTCTGGGACCAGAAGACCTTGTGGCAAATCATAACTGCTTGTGTGATCATGCACAACATGATCATTGAGGATGAGCGAGGCCAGGATGTTGAGTATGTCTATGACAATGTTGGAGAGAAGGTGACACCGCGGAAGGATGAGGATGTCATTGAGAGATTCTTGAGGGTGCATCGGGAGATCGAGGATCGTCAAGAACATAACAAACTTCGTGATGATCTTATCGAGCATTTGTGGTGTCTCCATGGGAAAAAGTGATGTATCTTCATGTTTGATTAGGTGTTCTTGATTTATATTTTTTAATTTTGAATTTGAAAATCATGCATTTGAATTGTTGTTGAATCGTGTGTGTGTTTGAGACATGAAAGTTTGAACTATTGTGATATCAAATCGCGTTTGAATTAACTATCAATGTTCATTGTAAGAAGAAAAGAATGAAATGAAATATAGGTACTCTAGTTTTAGGTAGTCTGGAAAAGCACAGGCTAGCTAAACCCAGAAAACTGTTTTAGGTAGGTACTCAAAACTGCTTTTAGGTAGCCAGTTTTAGGTAATCTGTTGGAGTTGCTCTAAGAACGACATGATCTTGGAAAAATTCATTACTATAAGATTTGTTAGGTTTCCATCAAGCAAACACTCCGTGCACTTAGATTGTTTCCATCAAACAGACTTGATATAATACCTTAAGCATTTGGTTCGATCTCACGGGTTACCCATAGTAGGATGGTTGCAAGATTTTGCTGTGAAGACAATTCACATGGGGTGGTGGGTTATGTAACCCGTGGTGAAAGGAATAACAGTAAACTAATGAGGTTAATGAGAAGGGTTCTTGTAGGGATACAGAAAACATATGATGTGATGCAAGTGATAGGGAAGAAGTGGAAACAAATGTTGGCAGAATTTCCTGATTATGGTTGGTTGGCAGAATCTTCTGCTAGTGAATGGTATTGTGTCATACAGGTTTAGCAGAAGATAGTGATATCGAACGGTTGCAGGTATTACAGCAAAGCTTTGAGTTTGTGCTTGATGGTAGTGAAATACTAAATTGTTGGGTCCAAAGTCACAGCAGGAAGGGGGTGACAGGTGAGAATGCAGTAAAACGAGAGGCTTCTGTTAGAATTGTGCGGGTACAGAAGACAAAAGCAGGGAGGAGTGCAAAGCAGAGGAGAGGAGAGGCGCTAGGAGCATGGGCGGATCCAGCGGCGGGGCTCCAGCCCCCCCAACCGGCTGCCATCCCATTAGAGCCCCCTCAAGCCTCCCCTAAACTTTCTTGAAAGAAAAATAGCATGGAACAATGGTGTTTTGAAGCAAGGATAAGGAGGAGTAGAGGAATGAGGTGGGAGGACGAAGAAGAACATGGAGGTTCAGCCCTCTCTCAACTTGTTCTCTGCGTCCGCCACTAGCTAGGAGAAACAAGAGATGGTAAGAGCAAGCTGGAGGAGAGAACGTCATGGCGACAATCTAGGAAAGGAAATAGGGTGAGGAAAGTGTGTGACAGCAATAGTGAGCTTAGAGAGCCCAGGATTTAGCGGGTTGCCTGGAGATGTTTTTCTTTCTTTTTCGTGTTCTTTTCTTATGACCGTAATAAAAAAACCCTTTTTTCCAAAAAAAAAAAAGAAAAAGCATTTGGTTGGTTCTCCGAACTAGCTAGAACGCGAAAATTGGACAAACCAGTAAACCAAAAAAAATGGAAAGTACTATTCGGTTCCCTCGTTTGCTTACCCTCCCTGATGATAGGTTAATTGTTCGATTATTTCCTTGTTCTTCTTCTTCAATCCGGCAGGGCAGCGGCAAGCACAATATATAGTATAGGAGAGATCTTTCCAGTGTCTTGGGGAACAAACTGAACTCGTGACTTCTTTCTACTATAACGTTATTTCGCAGTTCTACGTGCCGATCGAGATGGCCGGCCGCTTCTTGTTCCAGAGACTCGCCTCCGGGATGTCGTCTAGATCAAGCAGCCTCCTCCAATCTGCTCATGCGTCGTCGTCTGGCTCTTGTACGGCCGTGTCACCGGTTGTTACCTTCGATAATCTTCTCCATGGAGCTTCTTCTGCACATCCTGGCGGCAGGATGGTTGTTCCCCGTTATTACCGCGGGATTCATGCCTATGTAAGCTGTACTACTGATCTAGAATGCTGAAATTCATTGCCCTATATGAACGCTGAATGTTTATGTGCCGACTGTACAAGGTGTCCGCAATGTTAGCCAGATCTGCATACCTCTGTTGCTCTGTCGGCATCCGTAAATACGAAAGAATGAATTTGCTCTTGCTTTGCTTTCTTTGCCTGCCCCTTCTATGCATTTACCTTTGAGGTTAATTATCATAGGTGTGGCAGGGTTACTATTTAGTACTCCGATTTTTTATCACTGTACTATTGATGTTCTTTTTTTTTTTAGATCTTCCCTGTACTATTGTTGGCTAAGACTAATTTGTTGCATGCACGCACACGTTCTGACCTCTCTTGTCCTGCTTAATATACGCAGGCCGCAGGCCCAAGATGCACAAATTCTACGAACGCTAAATCTAGCATCCCAGTAACTGGCAACGTCAGCCGAAGAAATCCACCCTTTGCGGATTCTGTTAGAGCGAAGCATACTTCTAAGAAGACAACTTGGGAAGCTGAAAGAAAAGCTTTCTGGGCAGAATGGCAAGCTGAACAGGACGCACAAATGGCAGCTTTGGAAGCTGAATTGAAAGCTGAGATATCAAAGACGGCAGAGTAAGTCTCTCCTAGCTTGATTGTCACTCTTAGCTTGAACTATCTATTCTTGGGGGTATGTAAAGCCGTGCGGGCGTGCGTGCATTACTCTGTCTCGTCTTTGTTTCGTCTCTATCCCGTGTGCAGGGCCAAAGCGTCTTTTTACAGATTTGTGAGGAACATGCTGTTCTTGGGGGGGTTTTAGTATCGCTTTTTCGGATCTCAATGACTTTTAGTTAAACGACGAGGTGGTTGATGGCGTCGTCGCAAAGCTGCACAAGTGCTAGCTGCTACCCGGTGGCTCGCAACCCGAACGTGCAATATATACATTGGAAGACACAACTATATATGGTGGGGTGTGGTCTGGTCTTGTTATTTGGAAGTCAGTCATCCTGATGGTCTGCTGTAGTACTAGTAGTGCGAGTGTGGACTTCTTGTTGCCTTCCTGAAGTGAGATATTGCTAGTTTGCTCCTCCTTTATTTCTATTTTATACCATACTTAACTGTTTTGCTGATCATTGTTATTGCTGAAAAAAAAAACTAGCTACGTACGTACTCTAATTAAAGTCATAATGATAATATATATGTTGGGACGCCACCACCAGTGCTCATTTTTTAGTGTTTGCACTTTTCCTTTCCACGCACACGATGAACAATATATACCTTCCGCATTCGGTGGGAGTCGACTGATCCGGTGAGTGAGCACCACCGGTAGCTCGGAGATGAAGACGACAGCATGTCGAACAGCTGCTGCTGGTACTGGTCCAGCTGTGCGAGCACCTCGATCGAGACCAAAGTCCAAGCTAGCTCCCGCCCGCCCTCCGATCAGGTTTCGATCGAGACGGCCCTGTTTTTGCTGGGAACAGGGGTCACGCCGTGGCGTTGGAGATCCTTGCACCTGGGCGCCACCGCGCTCGTCTCGATCGGGCAGCCGCCTCATGCGCTGAACAGCATCTGAGCTCCGCGCGAGTAGTGATCTCTTCCATCACACGAGCCTGCTCCTCGTCGTCGTCCTGGCGACCCGGCCCGCCGGCCGCCGAGCCACGCGTTTGAACGGCACGCGTGGACGCCAGCCCGCGGCGTTCGTGCGCTCTCGCAACGCCGCCCGCGTGGCCTGTGGCGGGGCACCAGGGGTGGTCGCTATTTGAAATGGCGACCACCCCTTGAACGTTTCCCCCTTTTTTTTTTAACTTACTCTACAGAAACTGTTTCAGCCTGAAATTTTGCAGACGACTGCGAACCTAAAGCCCTCATCTCCACTATTTGCTATGGAATTTTTAATGCACTTTTGCGGTGTTATTTCGAGACCCGTCCATACGACGGGAGTAACCAATGCAAACCCGTCAAGATGTTTCGTTTTTAGTTCTCCCCGTGATGAATCCATTTATGCTTGCAACTTTATATAGCATTGAGTACCCTGCAACACCTACCCCAAGAAATGTTACAGATTTTTATTACGTGAACGTTTCGATCGTTAGTGTTAGGCCGCCCCAACAACAAGGACAGAATTGCTTTCTCTCTGTTCTCCCTCTGCCTCATCCCAGTACTAAATTTGAAATTTTGCGTGATGAGACGCCTCCGTCTGTTCGCCCATCGTCCTGCGAAGCAATTTCCGCAGAGTTTCCGGTGGTGATTAGGAGAACATACGAGTGCCTCGCCGCGGTTCATCGTCCCAAGCCCTGCGACCGCGCTGCCTCCGGCTGCGCAACAACCTGCTGCAAGATCGAACTGATCTGCTCTCTCTATCGCATGACAGAGGAACCCGCTGCTGGACTCTCGCCGCTCAGTACTGCGCTGACGGTACTCGCCGCTCTGCTTCGCACCTGCTATCTAATTCTGTCCAATTCATTCGAAACGAATAGTACATGACTTAAACGCATTCGTCATGTCCATTTCATTGAAACCCAGATTGTTTATAAACCTTACATTACAGAAACAGAGCCAGCTCTGCTCCGGCCAACCAACCGCGCACCTGCTCTGCCTGCCATAACCGTTTGCAGATCGACAAGAAAAAAGAAGAAGATATACTGCTACCATCCTTCATCTGCATAAGAGAAGTAAAAAAAAGAACCAACTGGAACTACCACATTTTCAGGTATTCCGTGAAAACATTGCTGTTAGTTTGGTCTGTGTTGGAGTCTCCTCATGTATTGGATGTCCACTGAGTTCATTCATGGCGGAATGGATGACACCTTGATTTGGCGGAGTTGTCGGCGAGGCTTTGCCTCATGTTGGAGGCGAGGGTGCGCTGTTGTGTTTGTTAACGGATGTTGTGGTAGTTAGGTTTGTTTCTTTTGGCATAGTTGTATACGGTTTGGTCTCGTTTCCTTCTTCTTATCTTTACTCTTCTTTATTTTCCTTCTGAGTCTGCGTGCGTCGCGCGCCTCACACGGTAAAATCCGGCGCCGACAGGTGGGCCTGTTCTTTCACGCGCGCTCCTGTCCCCGTCCCCCTCCCCTCGCACGCGAGAAAGCGGCGCGCCTCCACCTCCTCCCCCGACTGCACAAAGCGGAGAGATCCGTCCAGGTCGGCGCACGCTGCCCCGGCTTGCCGCGCCACAGTCGCTGAACGCCGCTCGCCGCGTCTCCACGCATCGTCGCGCACGCTCTCTTTCGTCAGAAAAATCCCTGAACTGCTCTGCGTCCTCCAGATCCAAAACGCCGCCTCCGCCTCGAGGCTCGAGCCGCAGGAGTGGAACAGCAGGATAGGGAGGAGGAAGAGCGAGGCGACTCGATCCAAAACGCCGCCTCCGCCTCAAGCCGCAGGAGTCGAACAGCAGGGTAGGGAGGAGGAAGAGCGAGGCGACGCCGGAGGCGAGGACGTCCTCCTCTGCGACAAGATCGACTCCGCCTCGAGCCGCAGGAGTGGAGCAGCAGTATGGGGAGGAGGAAGAGCGACGCGACATCGGCGGCGAGGACGTCCTCCTCCGCGTCGTCGCGAATGCCGCCACCGCGGTCAGCAGCCGAGGAGACCCGCAGCATGTTCGTGGTAAGCGGCTAGGCCTATTGGAACCTATCTAACGATCTTTTCTTGGCTTGGTGGGTGATGTGCTCGAGTTGCTCGATGAAAGGTCGCCATGTAGATCCATAAGTGGCTTGCTGAGGACAGCGGCGTGAAGCAGGGCAGCAGGAGCCGCTTCTACCTCAGGACGAGCTGCTTGATGTTTGGATGCGGAAGCTAATTTGGTTTCCCACTTCCCCGAAAGTAAGTACTGAATTATGGTGTCAAGCACTCAGCTCACAGGAATTGAAACGAAAATTGTTATTACCTAGGTATTTGGTGCTACTATGTTTGAACTGGAAATCGCTATTAGAGAGAAGAGTTGTGTGTACCCACCTATAAGTATCATTTAGTGCATTGATCAAAGTTTTCCTTTTTGGTGGAAAAATTACTCGGTTATGTGATTCTGCTTGACTTGAGTCTGAGCACCAAGTGAATGCACATTTTTAAACATAAGTTTACACCTTATATCGTGCCTCTTTCAATGTTACTTGGGGAATGCTAATTTGTTGCTTTAGGTTAAATACTACTCCCTGATCAATAATTTTTGACAGGAGGGCAGAGAATGTGGCATCCAATCTTTGTCCTAAACACTCTTGACTGTAGGGAGTACTTAGATAAAAACATGATTACTTATTTTTTGCTACTTGCTTGATTGCGCGATCATGCAGGAAGTGGAGTTCATGGAGCAGATGTTGGACAGGATCCCACCAGTGGTCCTTTTCATTGATGAACATGAAAAACTATATAGTGACACAAGGTTCGTCGTCTTCATCTGCTAGCATAACCAGATTATCGAAGGCAACGTCCATGTGTCATGAATGAATGAACAAAAATCTATCTTTACAAATAAATTATTTCTGCCCTGTATTCTCCTATCATTCATGTACTGATAGGAGTAGAGACACAGGAGGGAGTAGGTTAATCGTAATATAGAACTCAATTGACCTCTGTGAAAATAAATCAACTCAACTTTCATAAAAAAAGGTCAATAACAGAATTGCATTGAAGTTTGCCTTAATGAGCCTTGATTGCGTGATCCTGGGCTGTTACTTGCAACCTTATGGGATCTGGTCCTATATATGATCTTGAGCCCTGAGCAATAGAAAAAATAAAAAAAAGCTACGTCAGCTGAAAATTGGTGCCTTTGAAATTTAGAGATAAATCTAGCTCTTGCTGCTCCTCTCCACTACAGCTACTGGCTACTAAGTTTGAGGTAATTTTTTGCATGGGAAGCTCTTGGACTGAGCAGTTTGGGTCCACTTACTCTAGCTTTGAGTCATTAATTTTTATAGATTGGATTGTATCATCATAATATATCCTTTACATATTTTTTAAATGTTTCTTTTTCTTTACACCAGATAGATACCGAGCAGGCGCATTTAGATGGCATTAAGATTGCTACAATGGGCCATCTGAGTTTTTGATGCTATGGGAGCATCGGTCTGTTAAAGATTGGTCATAATTATTCTTTTAAGAGACAAATCATCTGATTTTTTTTTGCATCTAATTGATCTGTGGTATACTTGGTAAATAAGATGAGTGTTTTAGATTAAATATAATAGTACAGTGTTTGTTTTATATTGCTTTCTCTGTTCAATTTCTGAATTTAGCTTTCAATGGACACTAGCGGTTTTGCAGGATCGAGTCATGATGAAGGTAACCGGCTGTGGAATGAGGACAACGGCGACTTGGTAGTACTTGGTAGCTTCTGACGATGAAGACGGTGATGTAATATGCACAAGGTTGAGGTCCAGTTCTAAGTTTGAATTAATTAGTTGGCAGAAGAGTTTTAGACAGATTAGGAATTTCCAGTTGTTTTATCTGAATCAGATTATTAATTAGTGTCTTAAAACAAGTCCAATATATGTATTTCTATCAATATTGTTACATTTTTTTTTTTTATTCGGGTCGTCACCACCATTGCTTAGCTCTGGAAGATGCGTGTGTCCAGTTCATGCCCTCGGCTTGGTTTGAAGGCTGAGGCTAAAGCTAAGATCATACATGGTTCAAAATTCTACTTTGATCTTGATGCGATGATGCTTGGTAATTGTTTTAACATGCATGTTCAGTCATTGTCCTTTGCATTTCATCTGCACTGACACGTTGCCGAGTCTTAGACCATCTCAAAGTGGAGAGTGCCAAAAACTTATTGATATATTATTTTTTTTCGTCAGCCCGTGGCAACGCACGGGCACTTTTGCTAGTATTAATATACGCCGGAACACTTAGTTTCCGGATCTTTCGGAAAAAAAAGTTTGGCCTGTGTTAGGCTCCTACGTAGAAATAGTACGTCTTGTGGTTCGGAAATAATAACACAATATATTGCGCTATGGTCATCTTGCCAGCATAGCCAAATCATTCCACAGTTGTACAATACCATGCTACCAATAGTAGCATTGAAAAGGTACTTTACAATGCACGACAGATGTGCGCCAACATCTAATGCCCTCCCCTGCTGCCAAGTAACACACATCTTGTGTAATAACAAATACATGAAAGCAGTACTCCACAATTGATAATGAACAAATGTAGGTTAACCTTAAGTACAATACTTGTGCAAGGGCTAACTAAGAAAGAGGCTTTCAAACCAAAATCTGGAAAGTACATTGCAGACTACATCTCGGTACCTCGTCATAGATTATTTGGCTTCTGTGAAATCGTAAATTTTTTTATCAGAAACAGAGCCTCACCTTCTGGTGACATTAATTTTGCAAAGCTCTTGCCGTTGCAACAAACCATCTGCCAACCCGACCCCATTTCACCAATATAGCAGTTGCAAATCCGATGCCAAAGCCCAGCCCGACGAAGAGAAACAAGACCACAATCACCACATCCGCATGATGAGAGTTCTTTGTCATATTTGAGGAGTAAGGCGAAACGCCACAAGGTAACTCAGATAGTGGCGGTCCACACAATCCTGAATTCCCTTCAAATGAACTGCTGTCAAATGTAGAGAACTGGGGCGACTGTGGTACCTTTCCCACCAAGTGGTTGCTTGACAAATTCAGGAAATCAAGAAAGGTGAGATTAGTAAGATCTTGTGGAATCACCCCTGAAAGTTGGTTGCAAGACAGGTCTAGTGACTCCAAATAAGCCATGCCGCCAAGCTGTGCTGGGATTTCCCCTCTGAACGCATTGTGTGACAGGTTCAGGACGCGTAGTGCTACAAGTCTCCCAATTGATTCAGGAATTGAGCCATATGTTATGCATCCTTCCATTTCAAGTGTCTGCAAGTGCATGAGGTCGCTGATTGCAGATATTACTGGCTCAGGAAGGTTACAATCATACATGGCCAGTCTTCTCAGAGTCTTGAAGCTGCTTACTGAGGAAGGGGTCGTCATAGGGAAGTCGCATCCATCGAGTGCCAAGCTCGTCAGGTTCTTGTGGTCTCCAACCCAAGTGAAAATTGATCCCAACTCATTGACTGGACCAAACCCAAGATATAGCTGCCCTAGGGACCCAAGCCTACCAAGTGATGAGAGAAAATCCACAGAAACTAAATTCCCATCAATACTTAACTCCTTCAACAACTTGAAATTGCTAGAAGATGGTAGTTTGGCACACGAAAAGTTCGTCCCATCTAGTATCAAAGTCTCTAGAGAACTTGCATTAGAAAAAATTGGCACATGCCCCGAGAGGTTCTGATTACCGGACAAATCCAGGACCCTTAGATTTTTCGACTTAAAGGGACTCGAAGGAAACCATCCCTGAAGATTAGTATCAGAAAGTTGAAGCACGGTCAAATATTGAAACTCCATAAAGAACTCTGGAAATGGACCGGCAGTTATATCATTCTCTTGGAGGTTGATCATACGGAGAGAATGGAGTCTTGAGAGTGATTTATGAATAGGACCACTCAGGCCGCAACTGGACACGCTAAGTACCTCAAGATTAGGAACAATGTAGCAAGAGATATGCACCAGGCTTCATTACCAGACAAATCCACTCTATCAAGCAAGAGCTCTCTTAGACTGCTGAGGTTTTCCACTAGGTCTCCAAAATTGGGTTCGTATAGATTGTTCTGTCTATGATTTTCATAGTATTTGTTGTCTGGATCATAGGGCGAATAATCAAAGGAAGAGGAAATATCCAAGGATATAAGATTCACGAGTTTACTGATGCCGCTAGGTATCTTGCCAACAAATCCCGAATTCGAAAGGTTCAGGTGGGTTAGAAAAGCAAACCTCTCGAATCCAGTAGTAGGAATGTTGCTCCAAACAATTGATGCGACCCGATTGAAATCATTCATGCTAAGGTCAAGCCGTCGAAGGGATGTGAGGTTGAATATCGCAGGGTCCAACCCAAGACTGGACAAGCCTCGATTGTTGAGGTCCAACACCATGACATTTCCAGGGGAAGAGTCGCAGCCAACACCCTCCCAGGCACAGCAGTCGGTGCCATTTCGCCATGACTGAAGTCTGGTGGTGGATGCATCAAAGAAGAAGGACTTCTTCAGCTGGAGGAGCGCATCTGCTTGGACTGGTTGGCACAGAAAAGGAGTGGATAGGCGACTCGGGTTACCAGCATTTTCGTGGGCGCTTGAGGTGGAGAGTATTGTGTGGAGCTGTGCAAGAAAGAGAAGTAACGCCGCGCAAATAGAAGCCATGTTCCAACAGGAGTATTTGCTGACGGACGGTCCAACAAAGGGGGCACAAGCACATGTATAAGGGAGCGTCTGCATTGTCTGGTATTGTGTGGCACATTTCGCTATACAGCATGCCAATTTGTTCAAGACCTGCCAAGTCTTTTTCCATGAATTAAATTGATGCTGTCAATCTGAAATTTCCAAGTCTTCGCTATCTCCAGCTAGCAAACACGTCAATCAACTAAAGACTAGAAACACACGGTAGAAATGGGTTGAGAAAGAAAGAGACATGTTAACGTGTGAGATGGGTTTTTACATACATTAAGCCAGCAATATCGTCTCAAAAAAGGACTCTAAAAGGCACGCAAACAACTTACGTTTCTGCAATATCTTCACTTAGCTGCAAGGAAGGCACGTAAACAACTCTAAAAGATGTTTCGATAGTTGAATTGATACACATCTGAAGGAAGGCTGTCAGCATTTACTTGATTATACCCTGGGCTGTACGTAATTGGGACAGAGTCTTGGTTGACCTGTCGTTAACTGACCCAGCAATTGGAAGTCCAACTTTCAAGACAACGGCCCTGATCGGCAGGAGGAAGTTCAGCCGGCTGCTACTGCTGCTGGTGCTACAGTCAACAGGTTTGCTACAGTACCAGATTCCTCCGCTACAGTGTTCTCTCTCACTATTCAAACTGCAACTGCAACTGCATCCTCCAACCGAACACCCCGAACGCCAAACATGTCGCTTGGCGTCTGACAAGGCCAGCTCTGAGGATTGTGTATTTGCGTTGGGGAAGCGAAACAATGTCACATATCGACAAAGAAAGAAAAGAATGAAAATGCATGCAGATCAAAAGCAGTAGAAAATATGTCCGTCAGAATAATTCCAATATTCAAGTCCGTCAGAATACATTGGTGGACGAAAGAAAATCCACTGCCGGTCTGCCGCTGTAAGTGGCTGCTTTTTTCTTCCACGCGTGAAAGTAACAGAGGGATTTGTATTTGTGTTGGAGGAGCGAAACAATGTCACATATCAATTCATGCAAAACAAAAAAAGAAAAGAAAAGAAAGGGAGGAAAATGCACGCAGGTCACAAGCAATTGAAACAATTTTTGGCATATTTGGAAGACTACATGGAAATTGGGGTGCTATTTCAACCAAAACTAAGGTAGGGTGGAGTGGTTTTTGCAACAAACAAACTTATGGGGAGGAATATCAAACTACAGACAAAGGAAAAGAAAGTTGAAAGGGAAACATGTCCGGCAAGATAATTCGAATGCCGAGTCAAGAACGTTATTGGTGGGTGACAAGTAGATGCGGGAAGGAGAAGAAGAGAAGTAGATGCGGGAACGTCTGCCGTTGCTGTGGTGGCTGCTTTCATAGGACGACTGACAGTCCAGAAGCGACGTCACTCGCCACTACCGTGTTCGTTGGGCATTTGCTTTGCCTGAGCCTCGAAACTCGCATCGATTCACTCCAACACGCATGGCATCATGCCTGGCTAAAAAAAGCTGCCGTTCTTGATCTTCCCTGGCCGATCAAGATGAAGAACTGTCCTGCCATGATGACCAAGACGCGCGAGGGATACGTCAGACCGTGAGCGAGGACGACCAAGTCAGTCTTCACTTCAGCCGCCGGCCTCGCCCCCAACCCGCGCGCATCAGCAGATGCCACTGCTTGCCTCTCCAGCGGCCTCATGCGCAGTGCCCAGCTGGACTAACGACACTGACACGGGCAATTTTCGCATAGTTTTCGGTGGTGATTTGGAGAGCATATGAGGTCTTCCCCATTATATATATATTCATCGTTTCACAATTATACAATACCACATGCTACTGACAGTAGCATTGAACAGGTAGCTTTACAGTAAACGGCAGACGCGCCTGACAACATGGAGCGTCCTCTCTTACGCCTACATCGAAAGCACTCCACACTTGATGAACAACTGAAGATTAACCTACCATAAGCACATTACTTATGAAATAGCTTAACAAGATGCTTAGAAACAGTACACATGTAGGGTGTGCTGCGGTGCGCCTCAGTACCTCATCACAGATACATTTGGGAACAGACCCTCACCTTCCGGATGGGATCGATCAAGTTCGCAAAGCTATTGCAGTTAGTGCAACAAACCATCTGCCAACCCAAACCCATTTCACCAATATCAATATGGCAGCTGCGAATCCCACGCCAAAGCCTAGTCCGACGAAGAGAAACAGGACCACATCAACATGATGAGCGGACTTTTGTACATTTGTCACACTTGGAGTGTAAGGCGAAGCACCACAAGGTAATTTAGACAGTGGCGGTCCACATAATCCAACATTTCCTGCAAATGAACTGCTGCCAAATGTAGAGAACTGGCGCGATTGTGGTATCTTCCCCAGCAAGTTGTTGTACGACAGGTTTAGGACGCCAAGAAAGGTGAGATCAGTTAGCTCTTGCGGAATCTCCCCTGAGAGGTGGTTGCAGGAGAGGTCTAGTGATTCCAAATCAACCATGCCACCAAGTTGTGCTGGGATTCTTCCTACGAAGGCATTGTGTGACAGGTTCAGAACTCGTAATGCTACAAGTCTTCCAATTGATTTGGGAATGGTACCCTCCAATCTATTATTTGATAAGTCAATTGCTGTTAGAGTAGTTAGGATTGTTTCAAATGTCATATCAGAACCCTTATATGTGATCTCAACAAAATCTCGATATGGATGATCATTGGACATGTTTCTGTCATAGAGAGGTTCTCCTGAACTATTCAAATTGGACATCATTAATTTTAGCCTCTCGAACCATTGTGGTCTCAAACTACCAGAAAAATTATTTGAGGCAAGATCGATAATTTGAAGGCTGGGGAAACACTCCTTAGATCTGTTGTCCCCAACCATATTAGTTATGGTTCCATAGAATTGGTTCGATCTCAGGACCAGCACACGAAGATTGGAAAGCCCGCACAACCAAGAAGGGAAAATATCTGCTATTTGGTTGCCTCCGAGGTCCAAAAGCTCCAAATCTGTGCAGTGAGAAAGTTCCCTGGGAATCAGCCCTTCAATCTTATTGCCATGTAGATCCATCGTGTGTAAAGCACAACTGGTTGCGATATTGGAAGGTAACCTCCCTTCAAAGTGGTTGTCTCTCAATTTTAAGACCTCAAAGTAACCATTTTCTATCAAGCATGACGGAATCAAGCCACTAAATTTGTTATACGACAAGTCAAGGCCCGTCAGCATGCTGGAATTGCAAATTGAGATGGGTGCATGCCCATTTATACTATTTCTGGACATGCTGAGATAATTCGTGTAACTAAGATAGGAAACCCAGTTTGGCAGAACCGACGAAAAACTGTTGTATGAATAATCCAAGATTCGCGCAGAAGAATTTGGCATAGGGACCTGCCCCCAGAGTCTATTGAAACTAAGATCAAGAGCGTCCAGTGCAATAGTGAAAGGGAGAACATCTGAAGTAAGTCCAATGTCGGTGAACATGTTGTGTGAAAGATTCAAATAGATAAGGCTACTGCTCCATGTCTCCCATACCTGCTGTGGTACGGACCCACTGATTTTATTCTGTGAAAGATCCAAATGTGATATATAACTAATACGCGCCAATGATCTTGGAAATTGGCTAATACTGCAGGCTACAAGACCTAATTGGTTAGGTCCAGGCAAATCCGCGGGCGAATGGCTATTACCACCTGAATCTATGACATCCAACTTATTGTTGGAAAGATGCAAACTGGTGAGCTCGCTTAATCTCAAAAAGGAGGTGAGGTCCAACAAACCTGTCAAGCCATTCATGCTAACATCGAGATGTTTCAATCTTGGTAACTGAAAGAATGCCTTGGGTATTGGACCTGATAATTCATTGTTGTTCAAGTACAAAGACTCCAACTGTGAAGGTTCCTTGTCAAATTCTCTTATAGGGCCAGAAAAATGATTGTAAGAAATATCCAGATGTCCTAATAATGGAAGAGTGAAAATAGGTGGTGGAATTTCACCTGCAAAAGGAAGCAAAAAAATAAGTTAATTAGAAGGTATCTCCTTCTATTAAAACTTGATAGCACCAAACATCTCGCAATCCCTTATTTTTTTCTTTACCAACTGACAAAGACGATTAGTTTTGTTCAACAAGAAAGATGTCTTGGACAAGTTCTACTGAAAGATTTTTTTTTACCACTCCACATGGTTTCATTGCCTGTTTGCCATTTTTAGAAGATTTGCATAATGAAATGAGATGTACCCTATTGCCATTTTTAGGAGAAATGTGTACGGTTTACTATACGTCAACAATCTCTCTCATGTGCAGCCTCCCGTATTCCTCAGATATGGAAGCATGAGCTCAGTAAGCATGTTGGTGTTTATGCTTTTAATACACGAGCGCAGGTACAGGATGGTATTGTTGCTCCTCAGTATGTGCCTTTAGAGATTCAGTTGGCTGATTTATTTACAAAGGCACAGACCTGAGTGTTCTTGATCCACACGGAGTTTTTTTTTTTTTTTTTTTGGGGGGGGGGGGGGGGGGGGGGGGGGGGTTGGTTAGATGTATATGTATTCTTGTAGTTTCCCCATTGTATAAGAGGCATTATGCATATTTACCCACACCTAGGCATAGTGCATCCGTAATGATCATAACATATATCTTACCGTCGAGAGAATTTCCTGAAAGATCCAGTATTGTTAGCTGAGTCAGATTAACAATTGAACTTGGTATGCTCCCAGAAAAGTTGCAACCTTCAAGAACTAACCGTGTCAGTTTTTTTAGCTGCCCAATTGCATAAGGTACTTTCCCAATAAAATCACTCTGAATTTCCATGGTTTTCAAGTTCGTGAGGTTGCCAATTGCAGCCGGCATTGGTCCAGAAAACATCTCAATTATATAAATGTTTCTCAGATTTGCTAGTTTCCCAATTGCAGCCGGCATTGGCCCCGAAAACCCACAGTACATAATACGCATATTCCTCAAATTTGTGAGGTTTCCAATAGAAGATGGCAATAAACCATCTGTCATACACTGATTAATTTCCAGAGTTTGCAAGCCCACGAGGTTTCCAACCGCAGAAAGTATTGACCTCGGTACAATGCATTCAACCATGGTCAAAATTCTCAAGTTCTTCAAGTTGCTCACTAAAGAAGGTGGTACAATAGAGAAGTCAAATCGATCAAGTGTCAAGCTCAGCAAGTTCTTTTGGTTTCCAATCCATGAAAAAATTGATGTTAACTCACTTAATTCCATTTCGTCCACAGAGAGATCCAGTTGGCATAGAGACCCCAATCTTCCGAATGAAGAGAGAAAATCGACAGAAACTGCCCCTTGAAGACTCAACTCCTTTAACGACAGAAAATTGTTGGAATACATAGGTTTCGAATACGGAAATTGGCTAGTAATACCTAGCCTCAAAGTCTCTAGAGAACTAGGATTAGATAAATTTGGGAAATGCCCTGCGAGATCCCAATTGGCAGACAAATCAAGGACCCTCAGATTTTTTGAGCGAAAGGATCTAGGAGGAAACCAGCCCTCAAGATTAGTATGGGAAAGTTGAAGAACAGTCAAATTTACAAAATCCATGAAGAACTCTGGAAATGGACCAGAAGTTATTCGATAGTTTCCATTGAGGTTGATCATATATAGAGAAAGGAGTTTTGTGAGGGACTGATGAATAGGACCTATCAGGTTGCAATTGGACAAGCTAAGTACCTGAAGACGAAGAACAGATGAAGCAAGAGATATGCACCACTCTTCTCCGCTATGAGACAAATCCACTCCGTCGAGGTAGAGCTCTCTTAAATTTCTGAGGTTTGCCACTAGGGTATTGAAATTGGGTTCCCACAAATTGTTAGAAGTATCAAATGACAGGGAAGTCTCGATAGGGTCATAAGGTACATAATCATAGGAACTGGAAAGATCCAAGGAGACAAGGTTCACAAGTTTGCTGATGCTAGTAGGTAATCGGCCAAAGAAGCCTGAATTGGAAAGATTTAGGTGGGTTAAAGATGTAAACCTCTCGAATCCAGTAGTAGGAATGTTGTCTGGCCATGGTGATGATAGCATGTTCCTGTTTCGGCCGAAATCATTCATGCTAAGGTCGAGGCGTTCAAGGGATGTGAGGCTGAAGATCACCGGGTCCAAGGCATTACTGGACAAGCCACGGTTGTTGAGGTCAAGAACTGTGACATTACCAGAGAAGGCGTCGCAGGCAACACCCTCCCAGAGGCAGCAGTCAGTACCACCTTGCCACGATCGAAGCATGGTGGTGGATGTGCCGAAGGAGAAGGACTTCTTCAGCTTGAGAAGCGTGTTTGCTTGTTCTGGATGGCACAGAAATGGAACGGGTAAGCGAGTGAGGTTACCAGCATAGGCATAAGCGCTTGAGGTTGAGAGTAGTATGTGGAGATGCTCAAGAAAGAGTAGCAACGCAAAGATGAAGGAAGCCATAGTAGTCCAACAGAAGTATGAGCTGACAGGCTCCCAGAGAGAAACATGGACAGATATAACGGTGGTATGCAGTCCAGCAATGTGTGAAGGCTGGACAAGGTACGGGGCATAGAAGTCTGCTTCCATGAGTAAAACTATTGGTCCCAATTTACTAAGTTTTTGCTACTGCAAACACGAGCGAAGTCCAATTGTCGAAAATTCCAAGTCCTCCACTACTCCATACTAACTTTCAAGTCGCCCACCACCGCAAATGCCCATTCTTTAGCGTTTAGTGACCGGTAATTGGAAGTCCAACTATCAAGACTTCCAAGTCATGTAAAGCAGGTACGCACCAAGGAAGGTGGGCAAACAAATCCATTTGGGAATTGGGTAGAATCCGATGCAAGGAGCTTCAAGCTCACATCTTGCTTTGTTCTTTGGTTGGACTGTGGAACTAGATTAAGATCCTACAGCTCTGAAGAAGATTACACTACGAATAGTTTTATTATCTCATACGAGTTGTAAACTAACAGTGCTTAACGAACTAACGAGACGAGAAATTGAAGTTCGGCAGTTCAGCTGCAAGCCGCACGCTGGCTCAAACTAAAATGATGGCAGCGGAAGCTAAGATTTGAGTCCGAAACTGGGGCTTAGTGTCAGTACCTCTTCTTGAGCTCACGGATGACGGATGCACGTAACCTCCTGGACGCAGAAGCTCTCCATCAACTTCGTCGCCGCCGCCGCCGCCGCCGCCGTCGCGGCCTGCGGCGGTGGCGGCGTGCCGCGTGCCTAATGACGAGACAGGACTCCGCCATCTCCTCCTCTCTTCACTTCCACGTCGCCATGCCGAGCAGGACAGTTCAGCTCGGTGACGCCGCCAAGCGCCGCCGGCGACCGAGACAGGCCGGTGAGTGGCGGAGCCGCGGAAGAAGTGGACGAGTAGCTGGGCCCAACGTATCACCGTCACCGGCCCATGGCCCAACAGTGAAAAGAAAAGGAAAAAGAACAGCACGGTTTACCATTCTGCAGACCCTAGGATGGTGTTTCATTTTCATGTCAAAAGAAGAGCAGCAACAGGTTACGAGGTCCAACAGAATGAAGGAATTTCACAAGTATGAGCCGAAACAAATCCAGAACTCCAAAAGGGGGGCTTAAGGTAAGAGGCACCAGGCTTCCCTGATGCTAGAAAATGAGGATAAAAGACAAACAGATTGACAGTAATTTCCAAAAGTCGCAGCAAAGATTCGGTTTGTTTTTTCCTCCCCACAGCACATAACAATGAAGCCAATATCTTAGCTTACAAACATTCAAAGAATAACAGAACCAACCAACAAACATTCTCAACACTCAGTTAACAGACCAAGATGACGATCCACCAACATCCTAACGTCCAATGACGGGTAACCAGTACGTAGTCCACCAACATGAAAGTCGAGCTTGATCGGTTTGGCATTGCCAATTTCAATGGGCAGCAGGGCAGTTGACCTTGCCTCAGTTTTTGCCACTAAATTCGTCCCATCGCCATATGGTACCATCCTCTCCAGCTCCAAGGATTGTGCTGGACAAGGAAAACGTTGTCAAATGCATGAAGATCACAGGCAACCAGAACTATGTCCGTCAGAGTAAAACAGTAACAAAATTCCATAATAAGAAATTTGTCATGAGGAACAAGAAGATAGTGAAGTACCTTCCATCAAACGACACTGCAGTCTGCCTTATTGGTGATTTGCATTGCTGATTAGTTAGCCTGGAAATGATGATGTGTAACATCAATAAGCACGGGAGTTACTAACACGCAGCAGCGACACATGCATAGGTCAAGAATGATTGAACTTACCGAGCAATTAAAGAAGGTGGGCTGGACTGCACTTCCCAGACATAGATTTTACCTTCACGGTTACCTGATTAAACAAGCAGATGATAATTAGCATGTTCTACTGTTTTAAAAGAACAACCTCTGAATATAATCAAACATATATGGAATATATTTTGTAACATAAGATCAGAACTATGTATCAGTCCATCTCAAACTTCTGTGAAAATCAGTCATTAATTTAAGTAGGACCGTTCTGTTAAGTATAAACATCTTTGGAGTTGCAAAGAAAAATAGTACTCTTGCACCAAAATAGTGTTTCAGGTAGGTTACCTATAGCCAATTGATTGAAGTGAAAATCACATGAAAATTTGATAAACCAGATGTCACACTCTGGCACAGGGTACTTCTGAAGAATATCAATGCTGCCCTACATACGGACAGAAGAAATCATATTAACTCAGAAGAATACATTTAGCATGGACAGAAATGCAGCGCTGGAACTAGTTTAGAACTGTATATAAGTACGATAATAAAATAGGTTAAGATCAACAATTCTAGAAAGGATAAAAATGATATCACCTCGCCAGGACTCTGCTCTTTTGTCTTTGGTTCCCAAAGCACAATTTCATTGTCAACACTCTGCAAATCCAATTTACCACAGATCAGATCTACACATCATTCAGGAAGTAATAAAAATTAGCACTAAATAAAGAGGTTAACTTATAAACGTAGTCTACTGACTAAAAGAACTGCACGTTTGTAAATTATGATAATATACAGTTCCAGGTACAGTCTACTATTTGAACCAAAATATGTGTGCAGTCTGAGCACTGCATTGTGCAATGCATATGCTTTCAGAAAAATGAGGGAGTTCACCTTTGACAGGATGAAGTCACCAAGCCACCTAGTACAGTCAACATAGTTGGAGTGTACCGAAGCAATCAAGACCTGAAAGAGAGAAGCAATATGATACCATGAAAACTAATAAATCACTAATAGTTTCAAAAGAATGGATTCAAAGGTAATAAATGTTTAGCATACCGGGAATTGTACATATTTTGTTGGGAACTTTGATGGAAGGTCAGTCCATGAATATGACTTGTCAACATATGGCCAAAATTCTGTGACAAAATTAGCATAACTCTGTCAGTGTTGCAGTATGCAAATGTAAATATGAGGCTAACTTGGAAAGATTTCTACCTTTCATTGACCAGATTCTCACAGTATTGTCCATCCCACAACTTGCAAAGCGATTGATATCGCTAGGGTGGAAGTCCTGAACATAAAAATAGATGAAAAGTATTTAGCTGAAGAATGAATGAAGTAGAGCAAAGATCTTGTTTGATCATTGATGTAATGAACAAAAAATTGAATTTGTTAAATTCAACATGGTAATCACAACTTGGAAGCAAAGTATCTTCAGGTCACTTGCACATAAGAAAAGTTCTATAACAATGTCATATTAGAAGGCAAGAGCTACTTACAACACTCAAGACTTCATTTCGATGACCTCCTGCTCCTGCAAAAATCAAGATGCAGATCCCTGTATGGACATTCCATAGCCTAACAGATTCATCCTATTCAATGCCAAATGTAACAGCGTCAGAACAATAAAATGGTGTTGTAAGCCCAGCCTCACAATCGATAATTTGCCAACCTTGCTTGCAGAAATGATGAGCGAAGGCTTCAGTGCTTGGGTCCTTATCTCATTTATTGAATCACCATGGCCAACAAAGCTCTGCATAATTTTGTAAGAAAATAAGACACAACATGCCTCTGATCTAGTTTTTATAAGAAAATTTAGACTTCAGAGGTAAGTCCACTCCCCTGAGACCCTGACTAAAAATAAGAAAAGTACATCCCCGAGGCTATGCATGCCTTCACTCTTTATGCAAATGCCACTCCATTCAACTTTGCAACAGGAACATAGACAAAAGACTAACCTTAGATAACTTCTCAGTAGCACAGTTGATGACCCGAATGATCCCATTGCTTCCTGCTGCCACCAACAGTGGTGAGCCATCAACATGGTCACGGGCCCAGCTTAGAGTGTAGAATGACTCATCCTTCTGAGATAAATAGACATCACTAGCATTAGAGAACCCATTATCAAACTTACATTAGCAACCACAGATTTTGAGCATTGGATTTCTTACATCTTCATCAACATATGCTTGTAGAAGAGAAAAGCTACCATTCTCCAGGCAGCGGTAGGTTGTCACCTGTAATAAGATAAAAAAGTAAGAGAGTGAATAGCATCTTTTCATCTGATATAGATAAGGACAAAAATATCATCCTATAAAAAACTAATAACGGTAGTATTTATCCATCTGATGTAGATAAGACATATATCATCCTATAAAAAACTAATAAATAACGGTAGTATCTGAATGATTGATTTTTCTTTGATCAAAAGTCAGCGTTTTTCAATCTATGTATCAACTTTTACAGCATTTGCCACCAAGTTTCAGCATAACAGATCACATTATAGTCAGAGATTAAAGACCTATATTCCCAATCCAAAGAACGAGCCAAAGCTTTAGAGCAAAATTGGAACCAAAATCTACGGTTTCCCAAAATCCACAAGCACCCATACCAAAATCGTATCTTTCCCCTACCATTCATCGCCGAGAACTACACTAAGCTCTCAATGACGAATAACGACAGCAAAATCTTTCAAACATTTATAAAAGTGTTGACCATCAGATTTGGCAAGGTGTGCCAAAGACTGATATCTAGTCAACAGAGTGCATTTATAAAAGGTAGATATATTCTGGATAGTGTAGTAGTAGCTCATGAGATAGTACACAGCATTCACAAATCAAATGAACCAGGGGTGATTTTAAAATTAGATTATGAGAAGGCATATGATAGGGTGAACTGGGATTTCCTTTTTGAGATCCTAGAAACCAGAGGCTTTGGTCAGCGTTGGATTGGTTGGATTAGGAACATAGTTAAAGGTGGATCCTTGAGTGTAATGGTTAATGGTAGAGAAAGTAGCACTTTTAAAACAGGGAGGGGTCTTAGACAGGGAGACCCCCTTTCACCCCTGCTGTTTAATCTTGTAGGAGATGTTCTAACCAAAATGATGAGCAAAGCTGCTGGGCAGAATCTGATCAAGGGTCTACTTACTGACTTTAGGCCGTCTGGGGTGCTGTCTCTGCAGTATGCAGATGACACTATCATCTTTTCAGACATAGGAAGTGATAAGCTTAGAAATCTGAAATGTGTCTTGATGTGCTTTGAGAAAGTATCAGGAATGAAAATTAACTTTAATAAGAGTGAAATGATACCTATGAACATGTCTGAGGAACAAGTTCATAGTTTAGCACATACTTTTGACTGCCCTATGGGGACTCTGCCTATGAAATACCTAGGCATTCCCCTTCACTATAGTAAGCTGAGGAGAGAAGATATCCAACCCCTGGTTGATAAAATCATCAAAAAGGTTGCTGGGTGGAGAGGTAGATTACTCTCTTATGCTGGTAGATTAGTTCTCATCAAGACCTGTTTAGCTAGTATCCCTGTCTACTTGCTTTCCTTTATTAAATTTCCTAAGTGGGCTATTAATCTGATAAACACACATCTAGCTCATTGCTTTTGGAACAACTTTGATGGACATAGAACCTATCACCTAGCTAACTGGCCTTCTATTTGCATGAAGAAGGAGTTTGGGGGGCTAGGAGTACCTGACTTGAGAGATCTCAACATATGTCTTTTAGGGTCTTGGATTAAAAGATACCTGAGAGATGATGGTAAGCTCTGGAAAGAAGTGATAGATTTTAAATACAAGACAGACAAACCCCATGTCCTAGTGTGTAAGGACAATAATGCCTCACAATTCTGGAAAGGGGTCATGTGGGCGGCTCAATCAGTTAGATTAGGGTACAGGTGGAAAGTGGGGAATGGGAAGAAGATAAGATTTTGGGAGGATAACTGGCTGGGACCATCTAGCCTAATGGTCCAATACTGGGACATTTATGTTCTAGTGAATGAACAGTCCAGTACCATTGCAGAAATTTGGGATGGGGAAGAGCTGAGGTGCACCTTTAGGAGGTGCTTTGACCCTGCTCTAGTGAGAAAGTGGGAGGAGATTGAACAGGTAGCTGCTACTATTGTCCTCTCACAAGAGGAGGATATGCCAATCTGGCAATATACCTCATCTGGTGTCTACTCTTCTCAATCTATGTATGGCATTGTTAACTTTAGAGGCATTGAACAAGTACATACACCAGCAGTGTGGAGTCTGAAAATTCCACCAAGGGTGCACATTTTTCTGTGGCTTGTGTCGAAAAACAAACTCTTGACTAGAGACAACTTAGAGAAGAGAAGGAAAGTAGATGATAAGACTTGTCTTTTCTGTTGTGAACATGAAACTATAGGGCATCTATTTTTTGATTGTGTAGTGGCACAAAGAATGTGGTCAGATTTAGCTGTTGTCTTTGAGACTAATGTGATTAGTAGCTTTGAGAATATGGCAACCTGCTGGTTGAGTAGTAAGAAATTTGTAGTTTTGAACATGTTCACAGCTGCTGCCATGTGGGGCTTATGGAAGCTAAGGAATAATCTTTGTTTTCAGAATGGGCGTTGGAGGGATATGAGATCCCTGTAGAAACAGGTGGTGATAATGCTGAAAAACTGGGAGCTCTTATGCCCAATCAAGAATGCGGAGCACTTCAAACAGAAGCTGTCCCTGTTGGAGGAGAACTCAACAAGACCCGAGAGGATATGAGGTCGACATGGCAAGTGAAGACACCGGAGATTAAGCTCGAGCCAAATCCAATGTTGGTGGAATAGTTGTTGAGTTGTTAGGTTGCTGTCTTTCTGTAATCTGGGAAATGAAGCGGTTGGTGGGAAGTGTGAGAGTGGAAGTGCGTTCATGTTTGAAAATCGGGCTGTAAAACAGAACATGGTCTTGTTGCTTTGCATAATGGACCGGGGGTCTGCCCCTTTTACTCTAAAAAAAAAAATCTTTCAAAAATATTACAGTTAATGACAGCAAACAAGCAAGGAGTCGGAAGCTTACGCGGTTGCCGCCGACGGTGGCGAAGACGTCGTAGTAGCGGGCGTCCATGAAGTTGAAGCCGATGGCGTAGAGCGGGCGCTTCCCCTCGGTGTGCTTGCCGCAGGGCTTGTACTCCCGCTTCCGGGTGGGCACTAGCGAGCCCTCCGCCGCCTCGCACCCCACTTAGTGGAGTTTATTCCATGCTCCCGCTTCCGACTCCTCGCTGCCTTGGAATTTATTCCATGCTCCCGCCAGTGCCACGGATGTTTTCGGACACTCTAAAATTATATGTTTTGCTTATGACACTGAAAACAAATCTTGAAAAAAAAGTGATATTTGATATAGGACACATTGTATCCAGCAGCAAATATCCATGATTTCACAATGTTTTAGAGGTAAAATTGACTTGTCCTGGACCTAATCAAAACTATGATTTCGTGTCCCAAAGCTAGAATTCATCTTTTTTAAATTGCCAGAGGAGCATGTGGAGGAGTGCATCCTACCTAGGACTGGCCGTCGTACTTTGTACTTTCCGACGTCGTCGCGTCTGGACGACATTGCTATCTTTTTTTTTTTTTGAGCAAAACGGCATTGCTATCTCACCGGCCGCCATCACGAGGTTGCCGGGCGGAAGGCCGGCCTCACTCCACCCAATATCTTGCGTGCATTGCATGGGGACCTCCTATACAGCACTTAGAGCAACCCCAATAGATGCTGTAAAAATGGTGCTGTAAAACTAATTTTATCTGTGACCAACTCATCAGAACGATTAGTTTTGTAGCACAAGAAAACTTTCTTGCACTTAGTTCTACTTAAAGATTTTATTTTTACTACCCCACCCAGCTTTATTGCCATTTGCCATTTCTAGAAGAACTGGACTAGTTGCGCCCACCAACCTAACCTAATGGCAAAAGGTGGGCAGTGAACTTATACTTCAACGCTCACCCTCATGTGCAGGCTCCCGCATTCCTCAAACATGGAATATGAGTGTGCTAAAATTAATAAATGGCTACAATCAGGATTCAAACTCGAGGCATTTGACTCCGATCCAATATTCAAATATTATACAACATGACCATCTAAGCTGATGAGGAAAGGTAATAAATTCACTTATACTTCAACATATCACTCCCTCTCACACTTGTGATTTTCTTTATTCATTAGGTCTAGCGAGGCCGCTGGATGAATAGCGGGAAAGCAAGCTGCAGTAGTCATAACAGCTTCTTAACAACGCAACATGTTTGGAAGGATATTCGACGAATGTAATAACAAAATTTAGTGTTGTTTTCCTGGTAAATTATGCGTTAGGCAACAAAATGAAGTTTTGCTAGGGTAGATTATCTGAATTTGCTCGTGCATATTGCTGCTATAGTGAACCCGTGATGGAGACTACGATAATGGTGAAACCAGGTGTCATAGATGCCACCACAGAAAAACACTCTAGAAAACAAAGTAGACTTGTGTAACTAATGCTCATTATATCTGCATAGTTTATAATTACCAATAGTCACTTTATTATAGTGATGACGTTAGTATAACTCCCAAGGGGTAAATGATGTACTCTAAAAATAATCTAATAAGTAAAGAGAAGCACATGATAAGCAAAAGAATGGAGGGGTTTCAATTAGTGAGGTTGCCAATCGTAGCTGGCATTGGTCCCGAAAACCCATAATCAATTATATGCATGTTTCTCAAATTTGTGAGGTTGCCAATTGCATCGGGTATTGGCCCTGAAAAACCACAATCCTGGATACGCATGTTTCTCAAATTCGTGAGGCTGCCAATAGAAGACGGCATTAAACCGTCTGTTGTGCAATCATTCATTTCCAAAGTATGCAATTCCGAGAGGTTTCCAAAAGCTGAAAGAATTGACCTCGGTACATTGCATCCAACCATGGTCAAGCTTCTCAAGTTCTTGAAGTTGCTCACTAAAGAAGGTGTTATCGTAGAGAAGCCACATTCACTGAGTGTCAAGCTCAGCAACTTCTTTTGGTTTCCAATCCATGAGAAAATTGATCTTAAATCATTTATTTGGTCCAATGAGAGATCCAGCTGGCATATAGATCCAATTTTACCAAACAAAGAGAGAAAATGAACCGAAACTTCTCCTTGGAGACTTAACTCCTTCAACGACTGAAAATGGCAGGCAAACGTTGGGTTATTATACGAAAAGCTTCTAATGCTTAGCCTCAAAGTCTCTAGACAATTAGGATTAGATAAATTAGGCAAATGCCCTTCGAGACCCCAATTATCAGACAAGTCAAGGACCCTTAGTTTTTTCGATTGAAAGGATCTGGAAGGAAACCACCCCTCAAGATTGGTACTAGAAAGTTGAAGCGTGGTCAGATTGAGAAAATCCATAAAGAACTCTGGAAATGGACCGGGAGTTATATAATTGTTTCCTTGGAGGTTGATCACCCTGAGAGAATGGAGTCGTGAGAGGGATTTATGAATAGGACCTTCCAGGAAGCAATTGGCCAAGCTAAGTACCTGGAGATGGGGAACAGACGAAGCAAGAGATATGGCCCACTCCTTGCTACCAAACAAATCCAGTCTCCGTCCAGGTAGAGCTCTCTTAGATTCGTGAGGTTTGCTAGTAACGTGCCGAAATTGGATACGTATAGCTGGTTACATGTATCAAAAGGCCCTTCAACTCCTTGACCACAAGCAATGTAACTAGAAAGATCCAAGGAGATAAGGTTCACGAGTTTACTAATGCCATCAGGTATCTCGCCAACAAATACCGAACTGGAAAGGTTCAGGTGGGTTAGCAAAGTAAATTTTTCGAATCCAGTAGCAAGGATGTTGTCTGGCAACACTAAGTTATTGCTGTATGTGTTTCTACCGAAATTATTCATGCTAAGGTCGAGGCGTCGAAGGGATGTGAGGCTGAAGACCGCAGGGTCCAAACCATAACTGGACAGGCCACGATTGTTGAGGTCGAGTACCGTGACATTACCAGAGGAAGCATCACAGCGAACACCCTCCCAGAGACAGCAGTCGGTGCCATCTCTCCACGACGGAAGTGTGGTAGTAGAACTAACGAAGGAGAAGGACTTCTTTAGCTTGAGGAGTGCCTTCGCATGGTCTGGATTGCATGGAGCATGAACAGAGATGTGAGTGAGGTTTCCAGCACCGGCATAGGCACTAAAGATGGAGAGTAGTATGTGGAAATGTGCAAGAAAGAGTAGCAACGCATGGCCGAAGGAAGCCATGGTCCAACAGAAGTGTGAGCTGACAAGCTCCAAAGAGGCACATACCCAGATATAATGATAGTGTGTAGTCTAGCAACGAGTTACGAATTCCTTACACAGCTTGTCATTCAAGTTTCAGTCAAGTCTCTCAATTTTAAAACTCCAGGGTCTTTGCTCTTTCAAAGAAGACGGAAGTCCCATTGCCAAAAATTCCAAGTCTCTCAATTTTAAAACTCCAGGGTCTTTGCTCTTTCAAAGAAGACGGAAGTCCCATTGTCAAAAATTCCAAGTCCTCCACTACTACATACTGACTTTCAAATCCCCCACTACTACAAATGCCCGTTTGTTAATGGCTAGTGGTATCATGATATAATCCACTAATAAATAGTAGTCGTGATCAAGTAAATAAAGAAGTTACGCACAAGGAAAGGGGCAATGATTGAGGAAAAAACCATTTGGGAATTGGGATAACATTCGATGAGACGATCATCAAGCTCACATCGTGCTTCGGTCTTTGGTTGGACTGTGGAACTAAATTCAGATCCTACAGCTCTGAAGAAGATTACACTACAAATAGTTTTATTATCTCATACGAGCTGTAAACTAACATTGCTTCACGAATTAACGAGAAGAGAAATTCAAGTTCAGCTGCAAGCCACAAGCTGGCTTAAACTAACTCGACGGAGCTAAAAGCTAAGATTTGAGTCCGAAACTGGGATTAGCATTGTCGGTACCTCTTCTTGAGCTCATGGGTGCTCGTAATCACCGGGATCAACTCCGTCGCCGCGACAGGAGCCCGCCTTCTCCTCCCCCATCAGCCTGCCACCATGCGGTGACGTCACGCCGCCAAGCGCCGCCGCCTACCGAGACAGGCTGGTGAGTGGAGTGGGCGGAGGTGGACGAGTGGCTGGGCCCAACAGATAACAGTGAAAAGGGGGAGAGCGAGAAAAAAAAGAACAGCACGCTTTACCTTTCTGCGGACATCGAGAGATGGTGTTTCATTAGCAACAGGTTATGCTTGCTAAAAAAAAAAGCAACAGGTTACGAGGTCCAACAGAACGAAGGAATTTCACAAGTATCAGCTGAATCAAACCCAGAACTCCAAAGGGGGGCTTAACATAAGAGGCACCAGACTTCCCTGATGCTCGGAAAATGAGGATAAAAGACAAACAGATTGACAGTAATTTCCAAAAATCCCAGCAAAGATTTGGTTTGTTTTTTCCTCCGCACACGGCACAGTACATAACAACGAAGCCAATATCTTAGCTTACAAACATTCAAAGAATAAACAGAACCAACCAACAAACATTCATCACTCAGTTAACTGACCAAGATGACGATCCACCAACACCCTAACATCCAATGACGGGTAACCAGTACGTAGTCAACGAACATGAAAGTCGAGCTTGATCGGTTTGGCATTGCCAATTTCGATGGGCAGCAGAGCAGTTGGCCTTGCCTCAGTTTTTGCCACTAACTTCGTCCCATCGCCATATGGTACCATCTTCGCCAGCTCCAAGGATTGTGCTGGACATGGAAAACGTCGTCAAATGCATGCAGAACACAAGCAACCAGAACTATGTCCATCAGAGTAAAACAGTAACACAGTTCCATAAGGAACAACAAGATAGTGAGGTACCTTCCATCAAACGACACTGCAGTTTGCCTTATTGCTGATTTGCACTGCTGATTAGTTAGCCTGGAAATGAAGATGATTAACATCAATAAGCACGGGAGTTACTAACACGCAGCAGCAACACATGCACAGGTCAAGAATGATTGAACTTACCGAGCAATTAAAGAAGGTGGGCTGGACTGCACTTCCCAGACATAGATTTTACCTTCACGGTTACCTGATTAAACAAGCAGATGATAATTAGCATGTTCTACTGTTTTAAAAGAACAACATCTGAATATAATCAAACATATATGGAATATATTTTGTAACACAAGATCAGAACTATGTATCAGTCCATCTCAAACTTCTGTGAAAATCAGTCATTAATTTAAGTAGGACCGTTCTGTTAAGTATAAACATCTTTGGAGTTGCAAAGAAAAATACTACTCTTGCACCAAAATAGTGTTTCAGGTAGGTTACCTATAGCCAATTGATTGAAGTGAAAATCACATGAAAATTTGATAAACCAGATGTCACACTCTGGCACAGGGTACTTCTGAAGAATATCAATGGTGCCCTACATACGGAAAGAAGAAATCATGTTAAGTAAGAAGAATACATTTAGTATGGGCAGGGAAAATGCAGTTTAGAACTGTAGATAAGTACGATAATAAAATAGGTTAAGGTCAACAATTCTAGAAAGGATAAAAATGATATCACCTCCCCAGGACTCTGCTCTTTTGTCTTTGGTTCCCAAAGCACAATTTCATTGTCAACACTCTGCAAATCCAATTTACCACAGATCAGATGTACACATCATTCAGGAAGTAATAAAAATTAGCACTAAATAAAGAGGTTAACTTGTAAACGTAGTCTACTGACTAAAAGGACTGCACGTTTGTAAATTATGATAATATACAGTTCCAGGTACAGTCTACTATTTGAACCAAAATATGTGTGCAGTCTGAGCACTGCATTGTGCAATTCATATGCTTTCATAAAATGAGGGAGGTCACCTTTGACAGGATGAAGTCACCAAGCCACCTAGTACAGTCAACATAGTTGGAGTGTACCGAAGCAATCAAGACCTGAAAGACAGAAGCAATATGATACCATGAAAGCTAATAAATCACTAGTAGTTTCAATGGATTCTAAGGTAATAAACGTTTAGCATACCGGAAACTGTACATATTTTGTTGGAAACTTTGATGGAAGGTCAGTCCATGAATATGACTTGTCGACATATGGCCAAAATTCTGTGACAAAATTAGCAAAACTCTGTCAGTGTTGCGGTATGCAAATGTAAATATGAGGCTAACTTGGAAAGATTTCTACCTTTCATTGACCAGATTCTCACAGTATTGTCCATCCCACAACTTGCAAATAGATTGATATCGCTAGGGTGGAAGTCCTGAAGATAAAAACAGATGAAAAGTATTTAGCTGAAGAATGAATGAAGTAGAGCAAAGATCTTGTTTGATCCTTGATGTAATGAACAAAAAATTGGATTGCTTAAATTCGACATGGTAACATCACAACCTGGAAGCAAAGTATCTTCAGGTCACTTGTACATAAGAAAAGTTCTATAACAATGTCATATTAGAAGGCAAGAGCTACTTACAACACTCAAGACTTCATTTCGATGACCTCCTGCTCCAGCAAAAATCAAGATGCAGATCCCTGTATGGACATTCCATAGCCTAACAGATTCATCCTATTCAATGCCAAATGAAACAGCGTCAGAACAATGAAATGTTGCTGTAAGCCCAGCCTCACAATCGATAATTTGCCAACCTTGCTTGCAGAAATGATGAGCGAAGGCTTCAATGCTTGGGTCCTTATCTCATTTATTGAATCACCATGGCCAACAAAGCTCTGCATAATTTTGTAAAAAAATAAGACACAACATGCCTCTGATCTAGTTTATAATAAAATTTAGACTTCAGAGGTAAGTCCACTCCCCTGAGACCCTGACTAAAAATAAGAAAAGTACATCCACGAGGTTATGCATGCCTTCACCGGTTTATGCAAATGGCACTCCATTCAAGTTTGCAACAGGAACATAGACAAAAGACTAACCTTAGCTAACTTCTCAGTAGCACAGTTGATGACCCGAATGATCCCATTGCTTCCTGCCGCCACCAACAGTGGCGAGCCATCAACATGGTCACGGGCCCAGCTTAGAGTGTAGAATGACTCATCCTTCTGAGATAAATAGACATCACTAGCATTAGAGAACCCATTATCAAACTTACGTTACCAAACACAGACATTGAGCATTGGATTTCTTACATCCTCATCAACATATGCTTGTAGAAGAGAAAAGCTACCATTCTCCAGGCAGCGGTAGGTTGTCACCTGTGATAAGATAAAAAAGTAAGATAGTAAATGGCATCTTTTCATCTGATATAGATAAGGACAAAAATATCATCATATAAAAAACTAATAACGGTAGTATTTATCCATCTGATATAGATAAGACAAAAATATCATCCTATAAAAAACTAATAACGGTAGTATCTGAATGATTGATTTTTCTTTGATCAAAAGTCAGCGTTTTTCAATCTATGTATCAACTTTTACAGCATTTGCCACCAAGTTTCAGCATAACAGATCACATTATAGTCAGAGATTAAAGACCTATATTCCCAATCCAAAGAACGAGCCAAAGCTTTAGAGCAAAATTGGAAACCAAAATCTACGGTTTCCCAAAATCCACAAGCACCCATACCAAAATCGTATCTTTCCCCTACCATTCATCGCCGAGAACTCCACTAAGCTCTCAATGACGAATAACGACAGCAAAATCTTTCAAAAATATTACAGTTAATGACAGCAAGCGAGCAAGGAGTCGGAAGCTTACGCGGTTGCCGCCGACGGTGGCGAAGACGTCGTAGTAGCGGGCGTCCATGAAGTTGAAGCCGATGGCGTAGAGCGGGCGCTTCCCCTCGGTGTGCTTGCCGCAGGGCTTGTACTCCCGCTTCCGGGTGGGCACGAGCGAGCCCTCCGCCGCCTCGCACCCCAGGCCCTGCCCCGGGCCCAGCTTCGCCATGAGCGGCAGCAGCGGGCGAATAACCGCCTCCTCAAAGTATCCCTCGCCTTCCCCCTCCTCCCCCTCCTTCTGCGCCTGGGCCCTTCGCTTCTGGGCAGCGGCGGCGGCGGCGGCGGCGGCGTCGGATGCGGAGGCGACGGCGACGGCGACGGCGACGGCGACGGGGGGCTGGCGCGGCGGGTTCCTTCGGGTTGGCTGGAGCGGCGCCGCACTGAGGAATTTGAGAGTTCAACCCACGGATTAAGTAGAGGATTAGCGCTTGAGCTTATTTGGAAACCATAAGGCAAAGGGCTCTTTCACACCACCGCTTTCAAATTGAATCAAGAATTCGGGAAAAAAATGAAGGAAACAGCTGTGCGCGAATTAAAATTAGCAGCCTTTGATGGTCATTAGTGCCTTACTGGTGCCGCGGTGGAAGTTTCGCTGGCGGTGCCGAGCACCAGCCGCACGACGGCTAGGGGGGAGGGAGGGTTTAGGGGGTTTGGGGAAGAACAAGGGGATTTGCATCAAAACAAACTTCTAGCGGGGGTTATTAGTAAAATATGACGTTCAATCTGATGCGTGGAAGCCAGATCGGACGATGAAAAATATGTACAACCGAAGGGCAGTTCGGATAAAATTCAGCATCTCGAATTCGTGGGTACTTCGGACCTGATGCAAGTATGAAGACAAGTGGACCATACACGGTGGACTGCTAGATTCAAGAAAATGCACTGCTAGGATTTAGAAAACATGTTGCATATTTCAAAACAAATGCACTGCTAGGATTTAGAAAACATGTTCAATAAGAAATAGTTGTGCATAAATCCTATAGTACATTATAACCATCACATCTATAAGAACTCTATAAACTTCATTATGTTTACCATTTACCTCTTTCGACGCGACTGATGCTTCTTCTTGCCACCGAGCTCGTGGTTCTTCTTGACGGATTCATGGTTCTTATCATCTAAAACTGGTTTCTGGTCGCTCGAATTCATCGAAGATTGATGAAAATTTTGACGATCTCACAAGCGAGAGACAGCAATGTTGCCCACACAGAGAGGGCTTCGACAAGATAAAGGAGCTAGAGCATGTCAAGGTTGTTCGGTTGGAGGCGAGGACAAGGGAATGGTGGAGGTAGAGGTGAGATGGAGGAAATGGTTGCGGCGCTCCTAGGAAGAGTTGATGGAAGGAAGAGAGATGGAGAAAATGTGGTAGGATATATAGGGTTTAAGACAAGCACATCTTTTTATACCACGAACAAATAAGATGGGCCAAGAATCATCCTAAGAATCTAACCCAATCCATGTATCTCAGTTGATCCAAATCATTAGCTACTACGTTGTCCGCACCCCAAAGGTCAAGAATATTGTGGCCATATAGGCATTCATCTACTTCACTCTCGTGATTCGATCACCCGGCCCATTTAGATATATGCTTCCTTCCTTTTTTTTGTCGAATACGCAGGAGAATTGCGTATCATTGCATTAATAGAAGACGAGAATACAACACACCACATACCATGATATGAGCTATGGATAAAAGGCGACATCTAGACGTTGTTTGTTTGGGTTGGAGCTTTTGAGCTTTTGGAAAAGCTGGTTGTTGATCGGTCAAAAAGCTAACTGCTAGATTTTGATTGGTCTAATATATTTTTAGCTTCTTTACACACAAAAACCAGAAAAGCACCTCTGGATGAGCTTTTTAGCATTTGTTCTAGTTTCTTTAAAACTAAAAAGGTAATTATTTCAAAAATTAGCTTTTAAAAACTCCTTTTGTTTCAACTTTTGGCTTTTCATGCTGAAAAGCCATCAAAAGCTAAGACAAACATGTCCTTAGGGAAGGAGGAGGCATCCTAGCCCCCCAACACCATCCTACAAGGTATAATAGAGGTAAAGTCTTGGTGGCAACAGGTGTACAAGAGCGCACTCGGCATGGCGGCACGACCGGCAAGCATGCAAGTTGGTGGTGCAACGGTGGACGCATACAACAAGCACCATGCACAGGAAAGTGGGTATGAAATTAATGGGATTTGATACATCGAGTATTATGCTTTCTAAATTTTGTTTTTGTATGAAGGCATGCTGAAATTGATATCAAATGTGACCAGCCTAGCTATGCAGTACCATGTAGCTGAGCATAACTCGATGCCTATATATGTGAGCACACACCCACCCGGGCGAATCCAAGTTTGCTTACTTTAGATAGGTAACATATGTGAAGCTTAGAGAATTGGCAATCCTTGTCCCACAAAAAAGCCACAAATCCGTCTTCAATCAGTGACATTCGCAAGTTTTCAGTCACCTAAGATTTTTCTTTATTTGGACCATAATAACCTTCTTTAAATATTATTAGTTTTATGTTCACAACCTTTGGTAGTAAAATAACCCACAACCATGAAAGGTTTATGGTCACGACTTAATGGACGAGTGCGTGAGTATTTAGCCAGATCGTTCCTGCGTCTTGGATATTCAGGAATAGATTCTAACGGTTAAACAGTGACCGAGAGATAATCAAGCACTTGAGGCATGGGACAAAAGCTCGTTGTCCACACCTGTGGTAAACATGCCGGTTTTGTCAAGAGTCTTCGCTGCACGCAATGGCATGGGACAAAATGAAGTTTGGCAGAGTTGGAAGTTAAGAATGTTTTTGTCTAAAATGTTTGTGTCTGTTTGAGTGGACTAGTGGAGTCAAGAGCAAGGGTTACAATCCCGTTCCCACCGCTCAAACCGGACCGGATCGGTTTTTCCGGTTTTCACGAAAATCAGGAAACCGGTCTGTAAACCGGACAAAATTCAAAATCCAAATTTGAATACGAAATTTCTAACCCGACCGATAAACCACGGTAAACCGGACAAATTCGTCTGTAAACCGAACAAATTTCCAGAAACCGGAGCATAAAACGGTGCGGTCCGGTTTTCGCTCGGTTCGCGTTTTTAATTTAAAATCATCAAAATTGAACATTTGAAAAAAATAGAACAAAAATATGTAACAAAACTACACGCAATTTGCAGCGCAATGGTGCAACAACAACACGAAAATTCGATTGTTTGCTTGGTCAAAAAAATCAAAGAACTTTGCTGGTTTTTTTAAAAAAAGGTTTTTTTTCCTTCCTTTTTCAACCCAGAAATCTTGCTTGATCTTTTTGACCCATCAAATGATCGAATTTTCGTGTTCTTGTTCCACAATTGTGCTACAAATTTCATCTAGTTTTTTTACATATTTATTTTTAATTTTTTTGAAATTTTCAATTTTTTTGAATTTTGAATTCGAAAACCGGACCGGACCTGTTTTTCTGGTTTTTGCGAAAACCTGGTCTGGTTTACCGCGATTTTGTATAACCTCAAGAGTGGAATTTAATAGCCTTGAACAATACTTATATTTTCTATATGGAACAGAAGTCTGAAAAGGGCCAACTGCAACAGTATAGTGCCGACCTTTTTCTTCTCAACTGCCCAGCTGTTGTGGCACATGGCTCTACCTGTTCTACTCCTGGTTACCTAGCTATATGACCCAAACATGTCCCAGGAAATGGAGAAAACAAGGTAGACAATTATACTTTTATTCATTCAAAAAAATAAGACAAGTATATTTTGTATGAGCATATATTAAGAGAGGAAGTCCATCTAAGATCCCTCAAAATTCAGTTTAATTTTGGCCTTCTCAACTATAAACTGGAGTAGTGCAACTATATCCGGATTGGATAGACAGACATTTAATAGATCTTGTTCTCTAGGAATCAAAAACATGAGTAGCCGATCATGTGCATGATGACAACTTGTTACCAACAACATCAACAAGAAAGTTTTTTTTTCCAAGAATCTCCAAAACTTGTTTACATAATTTTCCTAGCTTATTTCTTCAAAAGTTCATCTTATATGTCCTGAAGTTATTGTTCAAATTTGACACTAAGGTCCATCTATCACTAAAACGATGGATAAAATTTTCGCCCGACAAATGCGCGTGCACCCATGCGTGCACAACCTCTTTAGCTCAATTTTGGGGTGCCTTTCGTTTTCACTCAATCAAAACAGTTGCCAAATTAAACATATCTTGATATCACATCGTTATCGTTTTATGCGTTCTCATTGTAGTATATCTTGGTCATGAGCTCATGGTGGAACTGAAATGATGAAGGAACATATCAACAACCTGCTCATGGAGGAACAGGATAAGTAATCTTCAGAGGATGGAATAGACACTATATCTAACGGACCATTGTGATGCCTCACCTAACACTAAACCCATGCATCGAGTACCTCTAGCCTTTTTCGTATGTGAAGTTTGTACCTTTCACAAGAACGAATAAGAATTGTGCGGTTGTGCCAAATACATTCACAAGAAAGGATGATATAGGGTTGGTGCTAGCTTACTACCATATGTACAGGCAGCTAACAAGTAACAACATGTGAGCATTTATCAGGATCGGCTATACATGGAAAGTAGATATCGGAACTAAGCAAAGGCCTTTCTTCCTCAGCGCGTTGTCATATCCACAATCGTCGTCTGTCATATGTGTTGTTGTGTTTGCTCCATTGTTGGTGAGGTTATTGCAACCAGCAAGTTCAGCAGCACTGATGTTCTGTAAATTCAGGAAATGTGAAAGTGAGTTCATGGGGGAACTATATATATTAGGCATATCCAGCATACACCTGGACCTAGTAAAACCAAGGATGTTGTCTTTTGCGTGTCCAAGGTCAAACTGGTAATATCAATGATCTCTAATAGTTCGTCATGAAAATTACAATCTGCTCTGACCTAAACAAATACTATGCAAATTGTAATAAATTAATAACTGGATTTTTCGTATAGAGGTTTGTTTCAGGCACAAAAAGCAGGTTTTCTAACTACAGTTATCTACATACCGAGAAATACTGCACCGGCAGAAGCTAAAAGGGATCAAAATAAAATTATGAGTTTTGTTAGACAGTTGATTTACCTCATAATGGGAAAACTCATCACGGGTGTCCCCTTTCTTCTGGTGGTTGGCATTTGATTCCCTCAATTCAATCAACTGAATCATACAGCAGAATTAATTTAACTTAATTCCACGAGCCAATAAACCTCCCAATTCAAAAGAAGAATCAAGTCCGATGAAGTGCATAGTACAAAAACAAGAAATTGCATTGGAGCGCATAAGCTTTGTAAATTTTGAAACTGCAAGGTCTCTAACCTTAGGGCTGCTCATAGGAGAGGTTGCAGTATCCTGCAGCTCCAGGGACTCATCATGCAGGACCTTCTTCTTCCTCCTCCCCTCCTTCTTGAGGCTCAACCTCCTCGACGCCTCGGACGGCTCCATGAGCGCCGGCAGCTGTGAAGAACCGCAATCACCACTGTACTGCGATGTAGAACGGCTTCCAACGTCATCGGTTGAGAGAGCAGCACTGCCACTGATCGCCTCCTCCTTCTGCCGTCGTTGTGTCTCCATGAAGTAGTCGATGTAGGACGTCCAGCCGCTCTCCTCGGAGGCGTCGCCGGCGCCGGACAAGGAGTGGTGGTTGGTGGTCGTGGAAGAGAGGTCTTCGGTTGAGTTCTCCATCGGAGAGAAAGTGCAAAGTAGGTTGAAGGCCTTGAGGGGGTGAAGTGTTGCTGTCTCCTTATATACACAGACAGCTGAATTAAATGGTGTGACTTGTGTTTGAGGGCAGGAGAAGGTGCTGCTACCATTTGTGCTAGAGAGAATTGGGCACTCAAAATAGTACGTTTCCGTGACTGAAGAAAATTGTTTTCCGGTAGGTGACCGCATAAAAAATGAATTAGTTTCTTGTTTGCGTGTGTGGATTACAGTGAGAGCAACCCTTTTTTTTTTTGTTGTAGAATGTGTCTCCCTTGTCATACAATTTTTATTTTAAATTTATCTGTTGGTCAGAAGAAAATGTATGGTATGAACTTTTCTATAACATAAAGAAAGGTGAAAATTAAGTGGTCATGCATCTTAAGATCCGTGTAATTCACAAATAACATATAGGAAATGCAGAGAGAGTATATACACTAGACTATATATCCAATGGCTAGCATGGATATCCACGGTAATTAACTCCGTCTTCCACCAATAATTTTGTAAGAAACCGTATTCAAGTGGAGAGTGGCCTAGATTTTTCTGGCAATTTTTTTTCTTAAACCGAAAGAGTAAAAATCTTAAGAATTTTTCTGACCAAGCATGCAGCTATCAAACATCAAGGTCTGAAAGAAAAACAAATAATTAAGATAATCAACAAACATTGTTCATGCAAGCAAATTAGTTGCCAAGTCACATTGTTACTAGAAAAACAAATCAATAATTAGACGGTGCAATATAATGAATAGCGAGTAGGGAAGCAAAAAAATATATACAAGTGCCCATCCGAAAGGTGCTTGCTACTGGATCAATGCGCCGTGCCATGTCTGCCCTGGAATCAGCCGGGCTTTGTGAGCTGAATCGGCCTGGGGACAGGAAGGGATGGCCTCTGACATTTGAGAACGACGCACGACAGCGTCCTCGATGACTTGGCGATTGCCCTTTCTTCTGTATCAGCCTCGTCACATCACATCACGCATGCAGGTGTCCAATAGAGACGAGGATGGAGTACATGATTATCGCACTGTGTGTGTTGTTGTGTTAATTGTTACTTACCCTCTCCTCTAAAATAAGCGCATTTGAGAAAAAAAAATAAGCACTACTCGTATATGCAGAGAAAAAAAAAGAGAAGAAAAATAAGCGCATTTGCTTGCTTTACATTAAGCACTACTCGTATATGCAGAGATTTTTAGAATTTGCAAACCGAATGTGAAAAACCTTTGCCTTGTTACCCAAACCGTGACAATACCTAAAGTAAAACAAAATCAAAGGGAGTGCCGTTTTTCCTTTTGCTCGATTGATCCATGTGTTGGCGACAATGTTTCTCTGTTGTAGCATAGTCCACGGACCTCCGCTCTATTGAGTTTTGACCAAAAAATAGTTCCACATTCATCAACCACCAAAAGGATGGGGTTTTCATGTAAAACGTGGTATGTGTGAGTTCAGAATAAGATAAAGTCCTATTTGTATTCCTCAACTCTCATAAAAGTTGCGACTAATGCCTTCAATCACAAAACTGGGTACTCTGACTTTCTTAACTCAAGTATGTGGTACATGTCGACTCTCTGGGCGGTATTACGAGTGTTTTGTCTGACGTGGCATAGGGGGCCCCACATGTCAGTTGCCAGGTCACCTCTTTGATTCCGAGAATTTTGTTGATCTTTTTAGAAAAAAATATATTTAAATATTTAGCCTCAATATCGATGAATACAGGAATAAAAGTGAAATTAGAAATGAATTTTAGAGGGCTTTCAAAAAAAAAGAAATGAATCTTGGAGGTTTATGCAAACATTTTCTTATTACTACATTTGTTTAAAGTGGGCCGATTATCATCTCCACCTGACCATTTGGGCCAAAATTGAATCACGGCCTTGTCGTAGTCTAGTTGCTTGAAGCGTGTTCTTTTTGTAGAGGCGGCGAAGAGTGCAAAGCATCTGAAATGGTTGGGGCGCCTAAAAAAAAAATCTGAAATGGTTGGGAATTGAATGCTGCAGCCTGCGGGTACTCCATAACAGGTCGATGGTTTTCTTCCAAGATCGATGCGAATGGTAGCAGGCTCCGGTGTTACATGCCGTGTTCGCGTCACAACTTTTGTCAATACAGTATTCTCAAGAAAAAAATGTTAATAGAATACTGCACGACCATCGATAATTCCAAATCAGGCGCACGAACACTTGAATGAACGTGCTCTGTTCGAATTCAGTCAAAGGAAAGTCCAACTCAGTTCACCCCGAAGTCAGTCAAATTCAGAGTACTCTGTTCGAATTCGGAGTATGCATGGAGACAAAATCGTCAGAATATATATACATCAAGAGTATAACAAAAAAATAATCAAGACAAATATATCAAGGTAGACATTGATTTGTCGCTAAACATATATCAAGAGTATCAAGAAGTAGTGAAAGGGGTCTTGGCCGAGTGGTTAAGGCATCCGAGTAACACCTCTCAGATCCTAGGTTCGACTTCCCGTGGGAGCGAATTTTCAAAGATTTAACGGCATTTGTGCTTTCAGTGGTAGGCGACGCTCCCGTCGACAGCGAGGCGCCAGTGGTGACTTCGTATCTCTGAATTTGCCGGCTCAGTTTTCGAAGATGCTCATAGAGGTAGGGTTTGCGTACGTATGTTCATAGGGGTGAGTGTGTGTGCGTTGTGAGTGTCTGAGTTGTACTGTGTAATCTCAAAAAAAAAGTATCAAGAAGTAAACATATATTTATTGAATAAATCGTTTGGATTTGAAGATAGGTCTACAAAGTTGACCCGATCTTCGGCGGTCAATGAAGAAGTTTGACGGAAAACTCTAGCCACAAGGAAGAATCAGTTCTCACTCATTAACCACTGCAAACGATATTGAACGACTAAGAACAATAATCGTACCTTGTTTTTTTCCATTGTTTGCACGCATGGAGTCAAAAGAGTGTCCAGATCGATCAGTTCCCCCTAGCGTATTTTTCTACTCAATAAATTTTAGCAAAATTACCACACAGACGCAACAACACGCAGCACGTTGAAGATTATATATATGGCAGGTTCAGCCTATCATTGTGTTGGCCACGCGAGCTGTGACCTTTGTGTGACAGATAATCCGCCCTTAATTAATTGCTCCGAGGCGCACTGCTCGGACGTGCTCGCCGACACGCTTGACGTACGTACCACTAGTACACCTCGAGCTCTGACAGCTACTAGTACGTACTGTACTGTACGTCGCGCTGAGCCAGCGAGCTGGAGTACGGCCTCCTGGCGCGCCACCACGTCCCCGGCCCGCCGCCGGCGTTCGTGCGGTCCGGCCCAGCTCGCCTTCCGGCGACGTCGTCGTCGACAAATAGGACGTCTTCGGCGAGGCCAATGCGCGGGCGCGGCGTTCTGCACCGCTGCCGTGACGGCGCGGGAGTGGCGCCCCCGCCGTGTTCAGAGCTCCACGTGTAACAAAAAGGATTTTCCTACCACTCTCTCCATTCTGAAATCGTTGATGTTGCTTGGACGCAGTACCAATAGGGTTCTTGTAGAGAGGAAGAAAATGTGAACATTCATGTTGACCTTTTCTCCGGTGGACGATACAAAGACAGTGGGGATGGCCGGTTGCGCTGTCGGGGCTGGATATGGTTCATGGCATTCACATGAGTGCCCAAAAATTCTGAAAATAGATTAAATGTAATTTAAAAATTCTATTAAAAAATCACAAAGATTTGACCTAAAAATAAATATTGAGCCTCAAAATCATAGAAAAATGAATGCCCAGTTAAAAAATGGATGCTCAACTGATCGATCTCAGCTTCGTCACTGCAGGTTGTTTGATGGCACAAAAACCATTGGAGGACCCCAAACTAAGGTGATAATCTCATCTTTCGCTGATGTCATGATTTTGTATCAGCTCTTTCGTAGCCAAAGTAGTTGCAACGTTCCATTGAAAACTTGTGTGGGAGCATGCATGACGTGTGCCAGCTGTATATATGCGCATACATGCACTCTAAGAGCATCTCCAGCAATGGGCCTTAAAACAAGGCCCCTACTTTTATTTTCCAGGCCGGCATGCAAAAATGAGAGCTTAAAATTTGGCTTCAACTCCAGCAGTAAACTAACCCGAGACCTTATTTTGTGTGAGACCTAGTAAAAAAATGATGGGACCTATGAATGAGAGGGAGGATTGGAGGACCCTAGGAATGGGAGCTTGGAGATAGAGTTTGAGAGGGCATGCAAAATGAGAGCCCAAGTAGAGTCCTTGCTGGAGTTGATTTTTTGCTTCAAGCTCCTAATTAATAGAGTAAGAGCCTAACTAGGGGCCTTGCTGGAGATGCTCTAAAACGTCTAGATTTAGTCAAAAGAGTCCAAATAAGTTCCCTTTGGCGTATATGACTCCATGAATTTAGTCAAATTTGGAGTTACCAACAACTATGCATGGAGGCAAAAATCATCAGCATATCTTAGCAACAATACAAAAATCAACACCCAACTCTTAGTAGGCATTGATTTTATTTTTTTATTTATTTTATTGATATGAAGTAGCTAGGCAATTGATTTCTCGCCCGTAGATGTATGCATGCCGAGCAAGGATACCATGTTGTTGTGTGCACTGACCATGATCTTCACTGCCCGACAGATAGCACTCGGCAAAGAGCTTTTTACAGGCTATTTTACGGCGTGGGCACTGGGCAAAAGGTTTGCTGAGTGCTAGAGGGTCTTTGCCGAGTGCCCCTAGGCACTCGGCAAACTACGAGTTTCCCATAGTGCTTGTTGATTTCAAGCTGTAAATATTTGAACCATGACTACTGAGATTCGGTGATGCATGGATTAGGAAGAGACTCCAGATAAGGCAGCGTTCGGTAACCCCTCTAAAGTTTTTAGAGGGGTCATATCAAAATGCCGGCACGATTTATGTGTACTAAACAAAGTCAAATTACAAAACTAAGTCCAGGACCCCCCATCTATTTCGCGAGACGAACGTAATGAGGGTAATTAAGCGGCGATTAGACGATGGTTACTGTAGCATTACTGTGTCAAAACATTGATTAATTAGGCTCGTTAGATTCGTCTCGAAAAATAACGCCCGTCTGCAGAAAGGTTTTGTAATTAAATTTTATTTAGTACCCCTAAATAGTAAGATTCTTTTTACTTTAGAGGGGTATAAACTTTAGAGGGTGTTTTAGAGGGGTATCCGAACGGGGCCTAAGTTGTACTCAATAAAACCAGTCAAATCATGCATGCTGGAGACAATAAATATACCTCAAAGAGTATACCAAAGTGACAGAACACGGATCATAGTGGCGTTGATTTCGTTTTTTAATTGATTACATTCTAGGCTAACACTTTCATATAATTTCTAAAATAAAGAACCGATATCAATTAGTAAATATCAAGGGAATAGGTATAGTATACACAACAATGTGGCAAAAGTTTTGTTTAGAATGTTAAATGCACACTTTCACATAGCTAAGGTAGTACTTCATGTTTCTAGTAAAAGTAAATTCGTAGTAATATTAAACCTTCATCTTTGTTGTATTTCTACCTTGCTGATGTAGATCGGAGATCAGTACGAGCTTAGTTCGATGGTTCTTGTGACAGCCACGAGTTAATGTGGCTAGATACTCCTACTTCTCCATGGACCAACTGTGACTGGTATGGATCGTCACTACGTACTGCATCACTTCCATACGTATGTACACCCAGTACCGACCCATCTCTCTCCCTCTCTCTCTCTATCCCCCTCTCAAAGTCTCAAGTCTACAGCCTCAAGTCTCCTTCTCTGCAGTTCAAAAAAAAAAAAGTCTCCTTCTCTGACTCTGCGTCCTTATTTCTCTCTCTAGCTGTGAGCGAGGAGGGAGTGAGAAACGGAGAGACGGATGCAGTGTGTCATGCAATAACTCCACGCCTCATTGAATGCCGTTGCACCCTCTCGCTCTTCTACTTGCTGTAATAACTCCGCTATTCAATACGCGCACCATCCACCCTTCCTCTCCTCTCCCCTTTCTTCCTCCTCCATCTCGGGCGCCGTCTCCATCGCCGCCATCCCTTTCCCCCGTCCTCCCCGTCTCCCTCACTCTCCTTCTATGCAGTACTCGCCTGCTACCTTCGCCGATCTCTGAACCGTGTCTCTGCTCTATTCGATCGATCGATTTGAATGTAGAGGATCAGGAGGGGGTAGTTGGTGCAGAGGCTGCAGGGAGGGAGGTAGATCTAAGCTTGTTTGGGAAGAGAAGGAGAGAGAGGGAGACGGGTGCTTGCATGGTGAGGTTTTAGGGTTCATCGTTGAGTAGGAAGGAGGCTGCAGGCTGGCGGTGACCGGCGAGATATGCCTGGCGGGTTGATGGTGCCCGGCCGGAACATGACGTCGGCGGCGGCCATGCTCGGCCGGAACGGCGGCGGCTACTGCTACACGCCCGTCACCCTCGGCCAAGTAATCACTTCTCGATGACCTCTTTGATTGTGGTTAGCTGTGGTTTTGTACTCTCTGCATCTGTTTTAATTTTTGTCAGGACGTTTTCTCCTAGAGAAAAAGATTTGCTAGGACTGGTGGTACTTGTTGTATTTTTTTATATATCTCTATATGATGCTAGCTTAATCGTTCCTTGTGAGCACTGATTCGGATGGATATGTGCATGAAATCTTTGGTTTGAAGTTCTTACTTTTAGCATTTGAACTGAAAGTTTCTCCTTCAGGAGTTTTTACTATTTGTAGTATATCCATCCTTCAAAAATAATTTGAAAATATAAGCACTGGTATGAACACCATCTTTTGAGAAAAGAAGGCATTTAATAAGTAGGGAGATAAATGCCAAAAGGGATTCATATCTTCATATCTCCAGGATTAATTTGCTGAGAAATGTCACACATATGGTTGGTGCACTTTCTGCTGCTGCACCTGTACCTTGCACAGCAGTGACACTAGTGGAGAAGAGAGTGTGATCATATCTCTACTGGAACATACGTGATCATCAATTAGTTCTCCTGCCTACCACGGCATGCATCAAGTTGGGTGCATCCTTTAATTCTCAACCTCTCCTCCCTGATTTAAGGGCTCCTTTTTTTTCCCAACTTAATTAATTTTCTTGCATGCATTTATTGCTTCCAAAATATGGTGTACCAAAGTTTCCTACAGTCTTCCAAGTCAGTACAAAAGCAGTACTGGTACTACTACCAGTAGTATCCCATTTCAAATGTTCACATTTTAAACCTTCCTTTTTTTTTCTTCAAGGTAGGTAAATGCATTGTTTTTTCACATAGCTAAGGTAGTCACAGGAGTCCTCTTTTTTACTACATGTTTCTTGTAAAAGTAATCTCTTTTTGGATTTCACATTTTCACCTATATATCTTGATAAGTCATTTTAACACCCTGTATAATGCAGAACCTGATGGATGAGCAGCATCACCTGCAGCTGCTTCAGCAGCAGCAGAACCATGGCTACCAGCATCAAGCTGCCACCAGTGAGAGCGACGCGCGTGGCCAGCGCCACGATGAGTTAACAATGGAGAGCAAGTCCGGCAGCGACAACATGGAGGGCGGCGGCGGCTCAGGCTCTGCTGGCGAGGAGCTGCAGGAGGACCTCAGTGAGCAGCGGCCCCGCAAGAAGCGCTACCACCGCCACACCCAGCACCAGATCCAGGAGCTAGAAGCGTATGTTCATTTCTATCCACCGTTAATCTCAGTACATATTTATATACATATTATCTGATCGATTGCCCTGTGAAATAGCATGAAAAAGTTCCAATGATGATGGTTTTGCATGGTTAATTTCATTGTTCAGTTCAGACATGCAACAAAAGCTAGATTGTGCTAGCAGTGAATCCATCATATATGAACAGTTTTTCCTTGATGCAACAATTTGTGTGAGACATGCAAGAGTCCAATTTTCTCTTTAGTCTTTGATCATGTTACAATTTGAATCTTGGATTGCAGGTTCTTCAAGCAGCACCCGCACCCGGACGACAAGCAGAGGAAGCAGCTGAGCCGGGAGCTGGGCCTGGAGCCTCTGCAGATCAAGTTCTGGTTCCAGAACAAGCGCACACAGATGAAGGTTTGTTGCAAGATTGGTGCCTGCATTCATGTTATTCTTGGTTGCCACTTTTCTTTTTCTAATGGAGTGTTGATTTGCATGGACGGGTGGTTTCAGACACAGCAGGAGCGGCAGGAGAACTCGCACCTGCGCGCCGAGAACGAGAAGCTGCGCGCCGAGAACGCGCGCTACAGGGAGGCCCTCGCCACCGCCACCTGCCCCAGTTGCGGCGGCCCGGCCACCGCCACCATCGGCGAGATGTCCTTCGACGAGCAGGAGCTCCGGCTGGAGAACGCGCGCCTCCGCGACGAGATCGACCGCATCTCCTCCATCGCCGCCAAGTACGTCGGCAAGTCCGCCGCCGGCGGCAGCAGCCTGCCCGGCTCCAGCAGCATCTCCTCCGCCGGCGGCCTGTACCCGCCGCCGCTCTCTTCCCACCACCACCACCTACTGCCCGGCGGCGGGGACGTGCTCGCCCTTCACCACCACGGCTGCGCCGCCGCCGAGATCGACAGGCCCCTGGTGATCGAGCTCGCCGTGGCCGCCATGGAGGAGCTGGTGCGCATGGCGCAGCTCGGCGAGGCGCTCTGGGTCCCTGCTGTTGCTGATGGCGTCGCGGCGGAGGCGTTGAACGAGGAGGAGTACGCTCGCTCGTTCCCCAGGGGCGTCGGGCCCAAGTCGCCGGAGCTCCGGTCGGAGGCGTCGCGCGAGACCGTCGTCGTCATTATGAACCACATGAGCCTCGTCGAGATGATGATGGACGTGGTAATTTCCTTCGTATAATTGTTACGTACCACTTGATTTGAGATTGCTAATTAATTCCATCCGTTTAAACGATGAATCTTGCCGCCTGCAGGACCAGTGGTGGACTCTGTTCTCGACCATCGTTTCAAGGGCCAGCACGCTCGAGGTGCTCTCCACTGGCGTCGCCGGCAACTACAACGGCGCCTTGCAGCTGGTAATCCAGTAGTGGTGATTTGCATTTGCTGTTTACTTAGTAGTCATGGCATTGTAATCAGAAATTAACTGCTGAAGAATTGTCCCGTGCGTGCTGCAGATGTCTGCGGAGTTCCAGATGCCGTCGCCACTGGTGCCAACGCGGGAGAGCCAGTTCGTGCGCTACTGCAAGCAGCACGCCGACGGCAGCTGGGCGGTGGTAGACGTGTCCCTTGACGGCCTGCGCGGCGGCGGCAGCGGCGCGGCGAGCATGCGCGGTCGTCGCCGGCCGTCGGGCTGCGTGATCCGCGAGATGCCCAACGGCTACTCCCGCGTGACGTGGGTGGAGCACGTGGAGGCGGACGACGGCATGGTGCACGAGCTGTACCGCCCGCTGGTGAGCTCCGGCCTGGCGTTCGGCGCGCGGCGGTGGTCGGCGGCGCTGGAGCGGCAGTGCGAGCGTCTGGCGAGCGCCATGTCCAGCGGCGTGCCGGCTGGGGCGGTGACGTCGGCGGAGGGGCGGCGGAGCATGCTCCGGCTGGCGGAGCGGATGGTGGCGAGCTTCTGCGTGGGCGTGACGGCGTCCACGACGCACCAGTGGACCACGCTGTCGGGGAGCGGCGCCGAGGACGTGCGCGTCACCACGCGCAAGAGCGTGGACGACCCGGGCCGCCCGCCCGGCATCATCCTCAACGCCGCCACCTCGTTTTGGTTGCCCGCGCCGCCGCACCGCATCTTCGGCTTCCTCCGCGACGACGCCACCCGCAGCGAGTGGGACATCCTCTCCAACGGTGGCGACGTGCGGGAGATGGCGCACATCGCCAACGGCCGCGACCAGGGCAACGCCGTCTCCCTCCTCCGCGTCAACGTACGTCCCACGAATGCTTTCTTGGTTCTTTGCATGATCTATCTCATGATGAATGCTTTCTTTCTTGTCATGGGCGTTAATGGCGATCTTTTTTGATGATTGCAGAACGTGAACTCGAGCCAGAGCAACATGCTGATCCTGCAGGAGTGCTGCACCGACGCGACGGGCTCGTACGTGATCTACGCCCCGGTGGACGTGGCGGCCATGAACGTGGTGCTCAACGGCGGGGACCCGGACTACGTGGCGCTGCTGCCGTCGGGCTTCGCCATCCTCCCCGACGCCGGCCGCGGCGGCTCGCTCCTCACCGTCGCGTTCCAGATCCTCGTCGACTCCGCGCCCACCGCCAAGCTCTCGCTCGGGTCCGTCGCCACCGTCAACAGCCTCATCGCGTGCACCGTCGAGCGCATCAAGGCCGCCGTCGCCGCCGACAAGGACGCCGCGGCGCCGCCAGCCGCCTGGCCCATCGGCGACCAGGCCGACGCGTCGTGATCATGTCTGTCTTCCATCCATGGTCAGCACCGATCTTTCTTTCTTTGCTTCCTTGCCTTTTATTGATGCACAAATCATAAAATTTGAACTCGTTTGCTTACGAATTCCGCATGTTTTGGATGCAGGAGATTAATCCGGGTAGGGATCAAGAGCAGGTTGAATCAAGCTGTAGTAGTTTGGGAGGATTTGGCAACTCGGGGAGTCAAGAACGCACCGCAGGCTCTCCTTGCGATGTGTTGCCTCGTTCGATTCACAAGTAGCGAGGGGGCAACACGTGGCAAGGGGGTTGGTTCGGGCATTGACTCTCTCTTTATCTCTTTCCTCCCGTCGACCTGCCAGTCTCTCTCCAGGAGCTCCATGGATTATTGTAGTGCTAGCAGCTAGTAGACCATTTCCATGCCAAGTTTTAAATTTGACTCTGCTGTAATCTGTGGCGTACTCTGTTCCTCTCTCACTGGTTTCCTTCTCGGCATGCATGGAGGTTGATGTGACTTGCATTTTAGTAAAAGTTTGAACTGGTTAATTGTTCTTTTTCCCATGTGCATTCTCCATTCCATCTGGCCTGTTCGCTGGCATCATCGCCTCTGTTGCGGAAAATGAAGCTGACATTCGTGCTAGAGCCCAACTCTTTCGGCTGCCTCCTGTGTGTCAAATCTTGAGCAAGAATCACAGAGGCAGTTCAGAAGGTTTAAATCTTGAAAATCCAACATACTTATGCAGCTTTCAAATTGCAAACGAATCGAAGGAATTGTGATGAGCCTGTTGGATACGCAAGAGCTGGCCGTGGCCTCTCTGCCCGCTATCATCTTTCGTGCAACCAAGACGTGCGTGACAATGACACCCAACTAAACAATGGTAAGCGCAGCGACTAGGAGTACAGAGGAAGCAAAACTCGACTTGTTCGACTCGGCACCTCGTTATCGTACGAGGAAGATCAGTGTGGCCTCGACCCTTGAAACGAAGGTGCTTTAATATCTGATTGCAGTCAGGTGGAGCAACTGGTTCAGTAAACGAGTCAAATTAAGTTACCCCTCGAAAGAACATCACGATTCCTTGTCGACCTGCCTTTATCACAGAGATGAAGGAAGAACCACCATCCCAACTAATAGCAGTAGCAAAACAAGAAACAGGAATGAGAAATGAATTCTCGACAAATTCACGCGTTAGACGGTTTCAGACAAATGCAAAACAGCGGAGGAGAAAGCTTGGTGTTTATTTACTTACCCGCTTCAATATCATTCTGATACAAGACAACAAACAAACAAACACACTACTTAGCTATCAGTACAAGCTTCCCGGGATTATTTGTACTTTATCCAAACAAACAACGCCAAATTGTAGTTATGCCCTTTCAAAACTTGCCATGGAAAAGCTGCGATTAGTTTTCCCTGCAGTTTTACACGTCAAGAAACTTGCTGGCTGTGTGCACATCCTTGTCTCCTCTGCCACTGCAGTTCAGCACCACCCGCGCACCGTCTGGCAGAGTCGGGCAGAGCTTCTCCAAGTAGGCGAGCGCATGGGACGTCTCCAGGGCAGGGATGATACCCTCCAGCCTAGAGACACGCTTGAAAGCTGCATATGAATTGCAAATTCTAGGTTTGAGAGTTAGGGTGTGGCCAATAATGTATCTATCACTGATATGAAAGGATCATAGATTTGCACAAAAGTCAGTATGAAATGTCTTAATGGCTTATAGTATACTGTACTTCAAGACTTCACATTAATGGAAACATTGTTTATCTACTCAGGAACAAGGCACGTGTTCAATAATTAACAAATGTTCCACAATATTACAGGACTACATCATCGGGATTTCAATATTCAGAATTGCAACATCAACCAAATATTTAAAATGTAGCCAGTGAAGGTACACATCTTACTGATTCAGCACGTTTAAATACGTTGCACGCTATTTTTCCTGTAATTCAATCATTTTTTACTGCCCCATCAACTCAATTTAAGATTCAGGATCACTACTAGCTGAAATGTATGGTATAATATCTACACATAGACTAGAACTTCAAGTCCAAGAAAAATCAGGATGCCCATGATGTCATTTCAATCAGACACATTATCAGTTATTAATTCTCACATTAACTTGATGACATCCACATTTGGTAGATGGATAAGAAACCAACTAGATGAAAACTAGCTGCAGGCAAAAGAAAAAGTTTGAAAAGCAAACATAGGGATAGCGATACATACCGTCCAGTGCCTCTTGATCTGTCACACTGTCATACTCGGCACGCCCAATATCCTTCAAGAAACTATGTTCCGGTCCAACACCAGGGTAATCCAATCTATGATTAAAAAACAATGGATAATTAGCCACATGGTGTAATGCAATTGAATGTATTAAATGTAAACATCAAGACACTTACCCAGCACTAATGGAGTGGGGTTCAATGACTTGGCCATCATCATCCTGCAGCAAATAGCTCAAAGACCCATGGAGAACTCCCACTTCACCCTTGGTCAAAGTTGCTGCATGCTTGTCGGTGTCTACACCATGGCCAGCAGCCTCCACTCCAATAAGCCTTACATCTTCATCATCAACAAACTCGTGGAACAGACCCATGGCATTTGATCCGCCGCCGACACAAGCAACCAAGACATCAGGCTTGCCGCCCCACTTCTCCATGGCCTGTTTCCGGGTCTCCTTGCCAATAACTTTATGGAACTCCCTCACCATCATCGGGTATGGGTGCGGACCTGCGACTGAGCCCAAAATGTAGTGTGTGGTCTCTACATTGGTGACCCAGTCACGGATGGCCTCCGAAGTTGCATCCTTTAAGGTGGCTGTTCCAGAATGCACTGCCCTGACCTGTTTCATAAAAACAAAGCAAACAAGAGTGAGAAATAATCTCTATCTAACAACAAATATACCAGATAATAAGTCAAAGAAGCTCTACTCAAAGCGGATGATTTGCTGAACAAGTATTGACTAGAAAGCATTGCAAGCTTCAATAAAATCAAAGGAATAAAAGATGTCACGGTACGAAAATACCAAGGACATAAAAAGTTAAGCAATTTTCCACCATACCTCTGCTCCAAGAAGCCTCATCCTGAAGACGTTAAGCGCCTGCCTCTCCATGTCTTGCGCGCCCATGTAGATGATGCACTGGAGCCCAAAGCGGGCGCACACCGTGGCAGTGGCAACACCGTGCTGGCCAGCACCAGTCTCAGCAATGATGCGCTGCTTCCCGAGCCTCTTGGCGAGCAAGGCCTGAGCCACGGCGTTGTTGATCTTGTGGGCACCGGTGTGGTTCAGGTCCTCCCTCTTGAGGTAGATCAGCGGGCCCGTGCCATCGGAGCGCTTGTAGTGCTCGGTGAGGCGCTCCGCAAAGTACAGCGGGCTCTCGCGGCCGACGTAGTCCTTGAGGATGCCATCGAGCTCTTTCTGCAAGTAGATGGAAAGCGGGATCAGATGTAAATCTCTATTTTCGTCCATATCTAGTAGCTCCCTATGCAGTGACAACAGTAACAACCATTTGGCATGATTGTTACTGTTATAACAGGCAATTCCTACCAGATATGTCAGATCAAATGCAATTCCTACCAGATATGTCAGATCAAATGCACTTCCTATCAGATATGTCAGTTCAAATGCAATTCCTATCAGACAGGTCACTCACTATTCAGGACTGAAACATTTCCAATATGCAGGTGTCGATTCTCAGAAAGGGACACAGAATTTTGTGAGCCAATTAGAATTTAGATGTGACCCCCTCCCACCACTAGGACAAATCAAACATCTTCAACTACAGCATGCACAGCAGTAGTACAATAATCGAAACAAATGGACATCCAAGCCCCTTATCCGTAAGCCAAGCATCGGAAAACGAATCGAGGGAAACAGCGCCACGATCCCTAAGATCAGGACTTTGCCGAATAATAACAAATCCACCGAATCGGCGGAGGGAGGAGAGCGTCGTTGTCTACCTGGAAGTCCTCGTCGGTGGCGAGCGCGTGGAAGGCGGCCTCGAGCTCGGTGAGAGCGTGCATCAGGGTCTCGGGCACGTACTTTCCCCCGAACTTTCCGAACCTCCCCATGGCGTCGGGCCTCGCGAGTCCCGCCACGGCCGCGCCGTTGGCCGCCTTCTCCGCCGCCGGAGACGCCGCCTCGGCGGCCACCGCCTTGGCCGGCTGCATTGCGTGCGCGGCCACCGCGCCCCTCCGCGGCGCGGAAGACGACGAAGGAACCCGCAGATGCGCCGCGCGCGAGGCGGGCAGCGGGGCCGCGGTTCTGGCGGCGGCGGCGGGGTTGGGGGTTCTCAGCGCGGAGGCGGCGGCGGCCATCGGTGGGAGGGGATGGGTGGATATGTGTGGGATTAAGGAATTGATTAGAGCGGGCTCGGGTGTGTGATGGATGGGGCCTGCTGCTGCCTCTGGCTTGTGTCCCGTGCGGGTGGGTATATAAATTGGTAGCTCTGGGTCTTTTCAGACCCGGGTTGGTGGGTCCACGAGACGCCGTGTAGACACGGCGTTGCGAAGGGAAGCGGATAGATAAGAGTCCGTCACGCCACGGGTGTTGGTGCACCGTGTGCACCAACGGTAGGAACAGAGGGGTGGTGGTCACCGCGGGCCCACCGGATCAGGGAGCCGGAGAGGAGAGGCCTGGAGCGCTCGCAGTCGCTGCTGACAGCACGTGCGGCACGCGCCACGCCATCCTCTCGTTTCTTTGTTAAATCCCATTTTTGTCCCGTGCGTGTGCTCACCGCTTGCGCCGGGGGCATTTCGGGGAACTGGCACGCGTCCACGTCACTAGCCTACGTGGCCCGTCCTGTGCCAGCCGTGCGTGGAGTCGGGCGAGGTGGACGCCGGCGGCGGCCGTCCGTCCGGGCGCGATGGCCGTCGCGTCATACGGAGCGCAAATGGGTGTACTACTACGATGGCAAAATCGATCTCCGTGAGGCCGACACTGCGGATTTTTCTTTTCCTCTCTTTGAGACCGACACTGCTGATGCTGACATCTTCGTCGTCTCTGTGTCGCGGCGCATCGCATCGGCGGTCAAGAACAGGGTGTCGTTCTTTCACGGGCGTTTTTGGTCAAGTGCTCAGCAATTTCCGGTAAGGCAGGCATTGAGAGGCAACGCCGTTGTGCTCAGGGTGTTTCACTGGTCGCAGGCGAAACCAAACTGACCACCGCATCATCCAACTTCAACACCGGCCGGCCGTTGATCTGTTCTTGCTTTTACTACCTCAGTCACCACGCCCGCCTGGTCTCACTTCTGGTCGTGCAAACACCTATATCCGGGAAACAAAAATGTATTCGATAGATATGACTTGTGTTCTTCTTCCCAGTGGATGCATGAAGCAGCACGCTGTCTCATCGGCTTTCTCTCCACCTACCTCGTCCAAGTCAACCACAAATTCGAGTGCGATGCCGCTTAATGACCTTTTGTTTATTCTCTGTGATCGATCGACTGATTCGGGCTGGATCGGAGGTCACCACGAAAAGCAACACTGTTTGACGCCGCACGAGGGCTAGTACATCTTTCGATTGCGTCCTGCCGCCGCGTTTTGAGCAGGACATCACCGCGTGTCGCCTTCGCCTTGCCACAACAACCTGTCGAGCAGCTGAGCATACGTGCAGCCACCGTAGCCTTGCAAATGCCAAAAAAAGAAAAAACAACAAACAGTAAGCCCGATGTGTAGAGAGAGAGAGAGAGAGAGTCTGTAGCCGGCGTTCATGGCCGTCGTCGTCTCGCCGCCGACATCCGCAGGTGAATGAATCGACGTCGCCACGTACGCGCTATGGTGTGTGTGGCTCAAGAAAGAGGGAAGGATATCGATAACGCGATTCACGTTGCAAGCAGAGAGTGGGAAACATATTTCGAGCAGATGGTGACCCGTGGTGTCGAGTGTCGACGTCATCAGGATCAACATATCTGCAGAGGCTCCCGTTTTTTTTTTTCCCCCCTCTTGGCGGATGGATGATGATGCTTACGGTGCTGTAGTAGGCTACTGTACTAGTATGCTTTTGCTGTGTATCAATCACAAGGTCGCTGTGTGAAGGCTACATTTACAGGCAAATTGACCTTCCATGTTTCTTTGATTTCCAAAACAGGCCGTCGTCATTGCGCAATAGGTCTTGTTCTTTCACGGCACTTGGCTAAATGCCTTCTCTGAATGCCTCTTCTTCGTCTACTTATATCGTCATCCAAACTACTAACATACACCTACGCACTCGTGCGTGTTACCTTACCTACATACTACCTCGTGGGAAAATGAGGACAAACTTATTTTCATGTTCTGCTGTGAACTTCCCCTGTTAGTTCGATGCCCTCCAACGCCGTTGCGCCTACGTTCTCCGCGGCTCGCAGGCTAAACCAAATTAACTAGTACCGCAAGTGCATGTGCATCACCCTTTTTTAAATGTTTGATTTAATTTGGTCGCTCGAGTTTGGACTGTGGTGGCGCACATTACATAGCACAGCTAGCGTTTCAACAATCAAGCTGCTGCCTGCAAACACTGCACCTGGAAAATTATGAAACCAGACGTGGAGAAAGCAGTAATCCATAACTTAATCATCAGTTAATCAACTTTGTTTGAAAAATCACTTTACCAAACAATCATGACACTGCTGAAGTAAAATAACCGACACGACTCAGATGGATAGCAACCAACGTACTTAACGAGCGCAAACAGTTTACAGTAGCAGAGTCATTTTACTTACGAGTGATTGTGCGTCTGAATTTAAAACCATACATGGTGATTGAAAACAAAAAAGATGACCAAATCCAACAAACACAAAGGTTGCACTGAATATGGGAAGAGAAATGGTGTTGCCCGGCACGAACGAGGCCCCTCAAGCCTTCACAGCCAGTCTCTGGTTCATTCACGCATCATCGCTGTCTCCGGAGGCGCTGTCGTTCTGTCCCCGCCAGCAACACTGCACACAGCAGAGGAGGAGACTGCGACGTGATCGAAAACTGCAATCTAACCTTCACGAGTTCACGCCTTGCCATTTATATATAGTGGCTCAAATCAAAACTGGAGAGAAAACATGCAGAGGAGGAAGAAAGAAGAAGAAACGCCCAAGTGGCGAAGCGGAACGGAAAGCACGTACTTGATTAACGCCATTTCCTTTATCAGGTCGACCGCCAAATGCAACCAACATTAACAAGCCAGGCGACACGAACAGGGGAAGAGTTGTTCAGAGCTTAGCATATTTTTTATTCCCACTGAAGTAACAACACACATGACACATGCATTACGGGGTGGATCGGGAGATCGAGTACAATTTATTTACGTACGTACGATTAGCTGGGTTGTCACCAGCTCAATCATTCGAGTTGTACTCCTTGCATTGCAGCAGCATCAGGGCGTACGACAATGTATACGTACGCCGGCCGGACGGGCATGTCCCGCCTAGCGCTTCGGCGGCGGGTAATGATGTTCGCCGGAGTTGCGGCGGAGCTCCAAGTCACCGTCGCCGGCGCCGGCGTATCCGTGGCAGGGACCCTTCAACATGGCTGCTCGATCGAGAGTGAATCGATTTCGTTTCTGAATTGATTTCGGGCTGCTTATAGTTTTGGGTCGATCGGCACCTCATGGATTGGCCTTTTATAGGCGCGATCGAGCACCTCTCTCGCTGCCGGTGGTTCTCTCTCATTGATGGAAGCGAGGGAACTAAGCATCGTATACCATAGTGGTGGTGCGGTCCGGCCGAACTGGTGTGTGCATGTCTTTACCTTAATTTACCCGTCTAGGCCACTCCACTAACTAAGGTGAGTGATTACGTTTCTGCAAGCATTATATTCCGTTGTCATATTGGGCCCGTAAATAATGAGAAAGCAGCAAGAGGATCATATTCGCAAGCCTAGTTTTTGCACGGTGTGATGGTAGAAAGTGAGGAATGTTAGGTACAATATTCTCAATGCAGATTGGTGAAAACAATTATTTTCAAGGCAACATGTGCCCATGTGGGTGAAAGCATTTTTTTTAAAAAAATAATCGTGGTATTACTAATTAGAAATATATATACTTCTCAAAAGTGATTATGTGCTAGAAAACCGAGAACCATAATTGTTTTTTTAACATAAGATCCATGTATTAAAATGCCCACTTCTAAATCACCCATGTACTACCAACTAAGTACCAAAATATAACCGATATCTTCACTAGTACAAAATTTGTATGAAACCCCGACAATTCTTGTACAACTGGCAGACAGATTTTTTTCGTTATGAAGTGTAATTTTTTCGAGACGTCAACAGTTTTGAAGTACAAAATTTTATATTTCTCCATAGTTTTAGCAAAATCCTTACAAACTAATTCCCTACAGTTATATCGAGTGTGGTGAAAGAACAAGAAATATTTTAATTTCACTAGAGGAATATAGAAAGAAAGCGGTACACGCTTTCAGCAGAGGTACGGTGCCCAGTGGAGGCACGCACCAAGAGGAGAGCCGTCGTAGATGACATGGCCGGGCCTCCACAAAACCGGGGTCGACATCGCGGCCGTCGAGGTCCTGTCCTGTTTGCCAGCGAACGCGTTCCTCGATGGGCCAGGCTCGATCAGCTGCTCAAGCTAGGAGGCGGCGACCCGTTCCCGTTCCGTTCCATTCCATGCATGCGCCAGCAGCTATCTGCTGCTTTCTACAAGTAAATGCGCTTACCAAACGAGCGTCGAGGAGATTTCCCGGCCGGCGTCCTTGAGCTCCAGCAGAGCACCCATCCATCCAAGGTCGCGCCATGGCGCGATCCGCCCGTCGTCCGTGCTGGGGACGGGGAAACGACCAAGTCAAACCGGAAGTACAAAGCAGATAATCTACGCCGCACGATCCTGATCGAACGTCAATAAACGACCCAGGGGCGGTCGCCATTCCAAATAGCGACCACCCCCGCGTGGCGAGATACCGGTGCCCGGACGCTGCCGCCGCGGCCATGGCGCAAGTCAAGACGACGACGGGCAGGAAAGCGCGGGTTGGGTTCGCCAGCCGCAACTGACGCTTCAGCTCATCTTTGAAGACGCCGCCGGCGTTGCAGACTTGGAGGCCGCCCGTACGTCGTCGTCGGGAGCAGTTTCGCGTCTTCCGTGGCTCTCTGCCCAAGACGGCATTGATTGTTTCGACTCCCTCCCTGCCACCGGTGCAGTTGTCACGTTCCGACCGACGTACGGCTCGAGCTCCCGGACCAACTAGCCGCGCGTCTAGCTAGTCCAGCCAGTGTGTTGGCTACGCTTGTCTCGACGGCTATACCTGCTTGGTGCCTCGGCTCGCCAAAGCGCCGCCGCGCGCATTCCTAATGCTACCCACTGATCACCATCGTCCGAAGGGTGGTGGTGCGCCACCATTCGCCACGCCGCGACAGCAGCAACCCTGACCTCAGTGAGTTGACGGATCCAGCTGAAAAGACGTCGCATGCAGAGAGTTGTGCCCTCCAAGTCGTCATGCTTCTACTCGCTCTGCGACCTCGATCAGGTTGGTCACGGCCTGGACGAGAAGACCGCGCGTGGTGGCTGACGACCAGCTGGAAAAGTTCGTCGTGCGTGCGTCAGAGGAATGCATGCCGCCGGTGCACGCACGCACGGGGAGGTGACCAAGGCCACGGCGCCGTGGGGCCTTTTCAACTCGCCTAGCTAGGTGGGAGGAGGCGCGCGCACCTCCGGGTCCCGACCGGCTCCAAGCACGCCCCCCACTCCCTGCCCTGGTCACGTACGATTTGTAGCCAACGAAACAGAGCATCTGATTCCACGACTTTCGGACCGCCGTACCTAGTACTGATCACCAGTTGTACACTGACAGTACGCTGCCTGGTAGAGCAAAAGAGCCAATCTATCAAACCAGGCGATAACAGAGAAACGTGCATGTCATGAACCGTGCTTACGAATCTCATTTCTCTTTGCACATCTTGTGATCAAATTCAGTACAGTCATGAAAATCTTCTCCACACCACTGGATAGCGGCCGGCAGGAAACAGATCGAGCACGACTGTCCTCTCTCTGTATCATCCAAACTCTGAAAGCTGCAGTTGTGCTTCTTTCTAGTTAAGAGCACGTGTCGTCTGTCCTCCTCCCCCGATAATAGTTTTTTTTTTTTTTTTTTTTTTTTTTTTTAGAGAAACCCCACCTTGGGGCGGCCTCAAGGAGGCAGGTGCGGGAGCGGGGGCTCGAACCCCCGCCGGCGCAGACGCTCCCATGCGTCGTTTGCCACTGGGCCACAGGCCCGTCCGCCCCCGATAATAGTTTTTTAAATAGAAAAATGAATAAATCGATATTTCAGCCTCGGCATCACATGAAAAGGAGAATAATTAATCTATGTTCAGTTCGCATGATCAGTCACAGTACAGCCACGAGCATTTCATGTTCTATATATGCTACTACTAGCTAGCCAGGACACGGAGCAGCCATATAAATTGGACCCTTTAATTTGTTCTTGCATTATCCCGGACACTGCAGCTAAGCTTTATGCTTGGAGCATGTACGTACGTTCCTGCCCTCCCTCAGATGTTCGTTCATGTTGAAGAGCGTAAGATGCTGGAGTGAACTGAGGAATGAACTTACCATCTACAAACACAAAAGCCACAACCTACGTGTGATCCAGAGTACATTCGATGTTCTGCAAGGCATGCGTTGTTCGATACGAGCTCAAAGGAAAAGAAATACATTTGCGATAGTGCATGATTTGGTGTGGTAGCGTGCTCCCAGATCCCTCACCCCATGCTTCCTCCTCTTCTCCCTTGCCCACTTCCTGTCGTCAGCTGGTCCTTTACCTTTTTGTTTGGTTTGCAAGACTCTTCTGCGTTGTTTGGATCGAATCTTGTTGGGCGAATCGTAACGTCTACAATGCTTGTAACATCTTCAGTACTATAGGCTTGAATGCTTCTCATGCATTTCAGCAGCATATTGACCTTGAAACTGGAGGTTCCGCTCAGCGAAAAAAGGAAAAGCGACATTTTGAACCAGGTGGCGCAATAGGTTGCATTCAAATCTCATCTCAGGCGGGCCTTCTCCCTTCCCATATTCTTCTACTCTGCTCTGGATTTTCTTTATCCTTGGGCCTCGCTGACCATGACTACCATCCTGGCAATTGCCAGATTAAAGTTTTCCTTGAGCTTGTTCTTGGATGAGCTGCAGAAATCTTCTCTCTGATCCTGAAAGAAGCCGAGGCAGCTAGCGGAGGTCTGCTTCTAGCTCTTGTCCCAACATCTTTGTTTGCAGTATATAGTCTGTAGTATTACGATCGCTGCATTTGCATTTCACCATCCGGGTATAAAAGTTCATGTGGTTATCGTGGTGATCGATCTACAATGTTGCAAAAAATTAAAAGATTATCGAATCCAACAAACACAAGGTGCACTGAACATGGGGAGAGAAACGGTGTCAGTCACGAACGAAACGAGCCGCAGGGGCACGCCTCCCTGCTTCCTGCTTGAACGAAGTCAGGGGCAGCTTCACCTTCAGTTACCCTCTCGTCATTCTTCATGCATCATGCGCCCGTTTCTGCTCCTTCTCCCGACGCTCATCGCCTTGATGATCAATCGAACGGCAATGGGCTCGGCATCGCCGACGTCGGAGTTCCTCGCAATCGTTTTCTGCTGAGAGGGATGATCCTGGACTTATGGTGCGAACTCTTGCGACCACTTAGGCCTCGTTCGGTTACATGGGATTGCTTCCCCACATGAATCCGTCACTCGCAGGGATCGAGTGGTTCCCTGTGTGTCACTCAAACCCGGCGATCACTCAATCCCCTCAGGAAAGCAATCCCTGCTAGCACAGAAAATGCATTCGGCAAGCAGGGAATGACGATAGACAGGGATTCTAATTTACATGCCCAATCCATGCCATAAAATGCACAAACATACTGTCAACCTTATGCAAACTGCATGTTCAGAGCACCATTGCCATTGCCGAATGAAAAGGGATGTAGATGATGACATACCATTGCATATAAACTGATGCAAACAGATGGCGACTGAACAAACAATGTTAATGAATGCAGATATACATGGGGAGCAATTGTCCAGAAAACCAAAAAGCTATCCCATAACATGATGCCAACTGCATAGTACAATAGTATTAAGATAATCATCGTACACGTATTCAAAAGTTCAGAGAATCTAAATACGATTTTTAGTGACAACGGGTGCATATAAACATGCAGTAATATTCAGAGAACTGGAGCATCAACATTCAGTACTATTCAGAGAAGAGCCTGTTCAATGCTTCCATCATCTTCACCGGCATGTTTCTACATCTTTGTTATCAAGTTGCCAGAAACCTCGACCATTCCATCATGAGAACACCCAGTCGTCGAAGACCTTAAACATGCCAATAAAAAAAGGTAAGCACGTTCTGAAAATATTGACACTCGTTTGGAATCATCTGAAAATACTGGAATCTCGTTCATAGACATTGGTGCATGTATATGAAAAAACCCAGCTTCTCCTCAACCTTAATCAATAATCTGGTAAACAAATGGTACTAATCTAACTTTGTTTTTTTTACGTTTTTTGTTGTTACCACCAACATTCTGACCTGAATTCCTCTAACCAAATGGTGCCTTAACAGTGATCTGGTATAGATGTCCTTTGGCAATCAAAAGGACATTGCAAGAAAAATGCATGCATGATGGGTCAACTGAGCTAAAGTATTGTGAATCCAATATGATACACTACCAAATAGTAGAGCATCTAGTAAAAGAAAGAAACAATACCATGACTTCAACAACTAGCTAGCTAGTAGCTAGATATTGCCACTTAAAAGAAATCTTGTTTCTGAATCGATTTAGTGGTGAATTTACGACAGCCATATGTCCATGCTTGTTTCAAAGCAGTACATACTTAAAAGAAAATCACATAAATCTTGCCAGCTTTTTTGAATGTACAACAGAAAGGGCACAAATATTCAACAATTAAAGAAAAGCTCCATTTGTGTAACATGGCATATATGGAGTTGATTCCTGGAACAACTACTGAAAGATTAAAAATTTTCATTCTCAGCTATAAGTGCAGTTTCATGCTCAGATAATGAATGAAGTGCAATCAGTCTCTTAGTGCAAAAATTAGTAACCTTATACGAAAAATGTGTAGAAAGCAACTCTATTCTTACGGTGATATATGAGCATAGGGGACACCGCTGAATGACTACACAAGCTATTAGGCAAGATAAGCAATTCATATAAACACGAACTGTTAGCTTTTCCCCTGTAGACCATGTACCAGACGAAGTCCACAAACTCTGAGATCTTCCAACCAAACAAAGATCATTTGCACTAAACTAATCCGTGTGCTCACCGGCGGCTGCGCAGCCGGCCGCCATGCCTAGAATAATGCATAACCAATTGTGTCAAGGATCAAGCCAAAAAAAATGACAACCACCATAACCAATTCTACTCATAGGGTGTTAACCTGACGTTGATGTCAGAGGAACTCCTGAGCCATGAACTGTGCCAGCCAACCATCGTGAGGTCTGGGTTGGTGTTCAAGTTAAAGAATCAAACTAAACCGAAAGTTGAGTCGCAGCGAAACCTAAGAATCGAACTAGTTGCACAATTCAGAGCCAAGAATCGAACTAGTTGCAGGACTCAGAACCTAAGAATCAAACTAGTTGCACGGCGGGACTGCCTGGCCTCATGCGCGAAGAAGTACGACGCCGTCGTGCGCCTCACAACAATACGGAGACGATCCAACAGAGCGAAAGGAAGAAGCAAGAATCACGACCTCAAGATTGAAGAAAACAAGCGAGCGAAGAGGTGAGGCGGCCGTGCGTTACTGGCGAGAAGGCAGTTGGATCAGATCGGCGCCGGAGGAGAGGTGCCGCGTCGTCGTCGTCGTCACCGTCGCGGCCGAGCCGCGCCGCCGCGCACCCGCCCTTGCGCTGTCGCGCCGCCGCTGCCGCGGGACTCGTTCCACGAGTCGTGACTAGGGGCTGGAATCCCGGGCCAAATGGTGGGGAATTGGGCGAGTTGGGCCGGGGCCGGTTCCCGACGAAGTGTAACCGAACGCCGATTCCACGATGGGCCGGGATCCAATTCTCGCCAGGCTAATACACGTGGATCGAGCCGTGATCCCGGCCGATCCCGGCCCAACCGAACGAGGCCTTATGGTTCAGACGCATATGTTTAGATCGTGATCAGTAGTCACAATCCAATTTGAGGCTAAATGAATATATATGGATCGCGATTTTATAAAGGAGTCGACACGATCACGATCGCGGAAATTTTGGGATCGCGATCAATCTCGCGCCGCCGCCGCCCAACCCCCGACTACCAACCATCCTGCCTCCCTCGTTCCGATCTGGTGTGCTCGACCACCGACGTTCCAAACCACTGACTACCTGATTACGATCCTAATCACCGCACTCTTTGGCCATGGCATCAACGGCGTCCGTGTTCAAGCTAATCGCCCGTGACGCGTCCCGTGCCTCACGCCTAGCGGCCGCCGCGTCTCGTCCCGCCCGCTCATCCCGCGCCGCGCGCTCGGCGGCGGCGGCAGCGTCACGCGCCGCCCGTTCAGCCGCGGCGGCCGCATCTCGCGCCGCTCGCCGCTCAGGCTCCGGCTTCACATGCCGTTGTCGCAACAGGAGATCCTCCAACCGCTCCTCCTCCTCCTGGTCCGATGATGACGGTCCCACCTACAGCGACCACAGCGAGGACGATCACTCTCCCGATCCAAGTACACATTGCTTCTTTCTTTCTTCTCCTGACGACAACAAACCATACATAGCACGCACGAACGCAGTACTAGCTAGCTAGTAGTGACGTTGTTTCATTGATGATGATGACAGGTGATCTGGAGCCACTGCCAGGGAAGGATGTGACAGAGAAGGACGTCGAGTCGGACGAGGCCGTATGGGCCTTGTACGAGCTCTGGTGCAAGGCGTATAACAAGGAGCGCGACCTCCCTGAGATGGCTCGCCGGTTCAACAGATTCAAGAAATCGGCAGAGATGGTGCTTGAGTGGAATGATATTTATAAAAACAATGAGCATATATTGGGCAGTTTCGCCGATGGGAGAGACGAAGAAGATGGGTGTGTCTGACATGGAGATTCGGCCTCCTGCACGTGCCGCGCCGATGTATAAAGTCTGAGCACTGATTGATGATGGTGTTCGAAAGAGACGAAGGAATTCTGGGGGCAGTTTAATTTGTCCCCGAAATTCCTAAACAGTACGTATTGTCCTACCAATGTAGCTAATATCAATTCATATATAGCTATAGAAAGAGTGATTTGTGATAGCAGTGCCCAAGAATATCAATTTAGCCATGCATTGCTTGCCAGTGTAAAGCTTGTCGTTTGATGTGCTCTTCGTTTGGAACAGCTATTCATCTTTCTCCGGAGGTAAATTAGTTTCGAGATTCAAAACCGCCAGCAGTCAAGAATAATTAACCAATCTTGTCATATGCTACTGCAATAGAAATAATACATGGCAATGCTCAAACTTGACGAACCTACTTTTCCCTCTTTCTTCAAATTAGTACACTTCACTGCCAACACGTTCCATGCTTGTGCTAGCTAGCTAGTCATCATCCAACACCTGAAATTTTTCAGAGAACTCTCCCATCAGACAAGGTGTGTACGGGAACGACCATCCTATTAATACTCTAACATCAGGATCGGTGTTCTCTTTGGGGCACAAGTTCCCCAAGTCCTCAAGTTTAGAGCTGTTCAAGTGATAAGCCAGTCCTCTGCTCGATGACCTATGCAAGAACACAATCTCTTTGTACGGATGAAACCCAAGGATCCCAATGCTCACGTACCGGTGCTCCCCATCCTTATCCTCGTCAGAGAGGATTATATTTTCGTCGTCGTCGTCATCCGAATTCCATTGAAGCTCTTGGCCCACTTGTTGTTCTTTGTCGGCTTCATGAGAAGCATCGTCTTCGTCGTCTAAGATCCATGGCCCGTAGGCTGCTTGGCTGCAGTATATCAGACTTGGCACTGTTAGGCCACGGCCGCTGTCGTGTTTCAGTACCCAATTTTCTTGCCCTCCTGAATCATCATTATCAAGGATCCAAACACGAAGGCGATGGTCTTGAAGCACTGCCAAGTAAACACCCCTGTGAGATTTACCTAGATAGCTCTCTGCACGGTTGGACACGGTAACACCTCTCGGTGGTTTGATAACTCGGTACGTATCATCTGACAATGATATTCTGATAACGAATTCCATTTGGCAATGAACATAGAGCGCGCCGCGCCAGCACGCGGCATTGCGCTGCGCCATGAACCTCTGGTCCACCGTCATGTCGGCGACCGTCCCCGCGGCCTCGCCTTCTCGGACGAACGTTCTCTCGTCCCACCGTCTGGTCCTCGACGAGAAGACGCTCAGGGTGAACGGCGACGGCGGCCATTCGAAGCTCGGGCAGAGCTCGGGGATCACAAAGAATACAGGAACCTTGGGGATGACAAACACCTCGTAGTGCGGCGACACGGCGGGATCGAAGGCGAGGTACATGTCGGTGGGGAACAGCTCCATCCCGGCCATGGGCGACGGCGGGGCTTTTTCTTCCGGGAACGGCGTCCAGCCGCCGGTGGCCGGGTTGAGGACGCCGTCGTACCGCAGGATGAGGCCGTTGCAGTGGTCCGCGAAGCAGCAGCAGGGAAGGTGGTAGTCGCCGGCGGCGGCGGAGGGGCGGGCGAAGAAGTACGGCAGGTTGCGGTACTCGATGAAGAGGCCGGCGAGCGAGCGCGGGAGGAGGTCCGCGCGCAGCAGGCCACGGTCGTCGACGAACGCGCGCCACGCTTTGCAGACGCACCGCGACACGGCGAGGCCGCGCGGCGCGGCGCGGCGGAGAACGTCCACGAGCACGTCGTCGGGGAGGAGGCGCCACTGTTCCTCCGCCGCATCATCGTGGGCGATGGAAGAGGGCCCGTGATAACCATGGCCTTCTTCCATCATCCCGTGGTCCCTCTGGTTCGCCGATGAAGTTTTGAGAGATTCGCAACCACACTGGGGGGACGAGTTTTAAAGACGCGGGGAGTATGGTGCCGTGTCGAGTCCGAATCGGTTGGCTAGCTATTCGGACTCCACAGCGACCTAGCTAGCATCATAGGTCAAGGCTCTCGCTGTTACAGCTAGCAGCCTTCTCCTGATGCTCTTCTCGTCTGCATTACGGTGGCAGCAGCAAAACAGCAGCATCCAAGGCCTGATTGACATTGCGACACGGCAGGAGATGGGAGAGGAGCTTGGAAGCAGAGGTACTGACTGGAACAGCTGATCATCTGTTTACTTAATTTGCCCTTGCATATCAATATTTTTCTCTAAAAAGATCGCTTGCCAAACGCAATCAGAGCACTGCTGCAGTAAATGACCAACCAGACACAGATTAATTATTTGGTGGTCTGCAAAAATGGTTTCTAGACATCTGAACACAGTAATGCAAACATCAGACTTGATCGTCTGCATCAAACTTTACCAATACTGCACCATTTTACGGTCTGAAAATCCAAACAGAATGAATGTGTGCGCTTCAGTTCATCAGTACGTGCAGTCTCACATGTTGATGATAAATATCCGCCCTTTTGTTCTGCATTATAATGACTGGTAACATATATGTTCCCTTTGAGAGCTTGCCCTACCTTGGATGTTTTGCAGAACGTATCTGATCCAGAAAGAAGTCAAGCGGGACTCTGAAAACTTTCTTCTGAAAAAAAGAAAAAGATTCATGAAACATATGACGCAAATTAGTCCCCTGTCCTAGTAATTTTGCTTGCCCTACTCTGCAGTAGCACGATCACTGAATTTGCAATGGGAAGAGAAATGTTGACAGTCATGAACGAGACGACGAGCGGCGGGCTAGAAGGCCGTGCGCCCCGCACGCCTCACTTCACTGTCACTGCTCCTCTCCTCATCCTCTCGCCTCCAGATCATTCACGAATCGCGGCGGACAGTTGAGTACCGGCGTTGACGAGGGGTCCCAGAGTTCGCCATGTACCAGAGGACGTTGTCCTGGAAACCCTTCCTCTCCTCGCGGGACGCGCGGGACCCCCCCCCCCCCCCCCCCCCCCCCCCCCCCACCCCCACACGCAATCGCTCGCCTCCGCCCGGCGAGAGCCTCGGGGCTCTCTGCTGAAAGGGAGCACGCTGCAAGTTCGTCACGGTCGCCGGCGTCCCGCTGCCGCCGCACACCGGCGAACGAGGGGCCTATTTGCATATATTCGGATCGCGAGATTCGATTTAGGGGGCTAATTGAAACTATTTGGATCGTGACTAATAATTGCGATCTAGTTCAGGGGTTTATCTGCAAATACCGTTTCTTTGACCCAAGTCCTCTCTGATGCATGATATCCTTCCCGGCTTCCCCGTTGGATCAATCGTGCGGCGCGGATCGATTTAGACTGGTCAATGGGCTCCGGCCAGCAACAGCCACGTCGGACGCGCCATCGGGCGCCATGGCCGGAGACGCCTCCTCGCGCCGGCCGCCGCCCGCGTCCCCGTCTCCTGTCTGGACCTCGCCCTGTTGCCCGCACTGTGGTGCCGCTCTCGTCCCGCTCCCACCAAAGTCAGCCGCTCTCAGCTACCTTCCCACGGTCGCGCCGCCACCAGCGACAGATTGCTCCCCCGGCTCCCGCCACTCCTCCCTCACCATGACACCATCGTCGCCGGCTGCCTGCTCCAGCTGACCCTGCTTCGTTCTGAGATTCTGAGTATTCATCTCCGTCACATTTGCGAGCGGAGTGCGCCTGCTGCTGCAATCTCTCATCCTGCTCCCTGAATCTCCTGCTGCTCCCTCACATTCCAGCAGAGTTCAGCGTCTTGAACTCAGAAGATGAAGAAAAGGTAAATCCTAGCCAGCCATCATCATGCCCATTCCTAATTCGAACAAGTGGTGAGTTAACTATTTGTGTTTAAGTGATGTTAATCCATGGACCCGGTTATCGCGCGATGGGTCAGGTCCCTCGGGATGATTGGATGCTGTACAAGTAGGGAAGGGGACTCTCAGTCTGATCAAAGAATTCGGTAGAGAGAGAACTGGACCAAGGTAAACGGTGTGCAGAGGAAGCCCCGGGACGCGATTGGAGTGAGCGGCAAAAGGGCATGTAGTCTAGTGCTTAACTAGTAAAAATGCACGTGCGCCACGCACGTGTCCGACCAAATGACATCACTTGGCAGGACTTCATCATAAATAAAAATAATATGATGTACCGTGTACGTATCATACAAAAAAAACACATGCGCCACGCACGCTACAAAATGTATCACTTGGCAGGACCATAGCAATTTGTGCAACTTGATTACTTGTTTTCCAATTTAATAGGTTAAGTTTCACCGACTTAACAATGGCATGGCCAGTTATTATTATCATGCATATCACGCTCATGTCATGAGATCAACATAAAACAATCAGATAAGACAGGGATACGTATAGTTTAAAGCCTATGTAAACTGGGACCCGTCACGAGCTCAAAAGTCATAACCAGTTTGAAACCATGATAAATATTCATGACTCACAATTAAATAAACATGGTAAGAATCGCAAATTAAATAAACCAGCCAAACGATATGATTGAAGGGGGGATGAATCACAATTTAGACAATGATATTGGAATAAAGTCAATGTTTAGATAATAATTCTATTTTTCTGCGGATGATTTTATGGTCCTTCTACATGTTAAATCTCCTTCAATGTTATTCCACGTAAGTCTGAGCTCAATCCTGAAAATGGCAAATGCAAACCACAAATCGACGACAAAGATAGTATAGTGTCTGATAACTAAAATTCCAATATATTGAATTTAACCCACAAATTACATTCAAATGTGCTCTCGCTACATAAAAAGAAAGAAAAAATAATAACTAATGTGATTTACTAATTAACAGCAGAAATGAGTTGCACAGAATCCTATCAGATACTTATTGATTTTTCATCCAAACTAATAACTAATGTGATTTAAGGAATACCTGCTTCATGATTTTATTAGTTGGAGAATCAACATGCACTTCAGAAACACAACCATCTCTGGATCTCTATCACGTTATAACTTCATGTAAAGTTTGCAACCATCAACCATGATTATATATTATTTTTTCATGACTGATGAGTTATTACAACAAGGTTTACCTAGTTTTTCATGACTGATTCAGTTCACGGTAGTATTCTCCATGCATGCTAGCATCCCCATCTGATTGCACCAACACACTGTGAAACAAAAATAAACTAAGAATGAGAACAACAAAGTCGTGAAACTTGAGGCAAAGAATTGAGCAACAGGTATGAACTGTACTATAGACCAGTTACAGCTGACGTCTTTGAAAAAATCACACAAGAACCTGAATACTTTCAATGCACTAACCTGGTCCTGCTACTTCCAGGAAACGACATGCTTGTCCAACAAAGTTCAACAGTCACACGCTCAACCTTTTTCTAAACTCTGAACCCTTGCACAATAACTAAATCGTAAACATTTAGAGAATAGAACAACCGAGGCAGGGTCCTGAGCATAATCACATGCTCAAGAACAATTAGAATCAAGAGTATATATTTTTCTAGTGTCCCTATTGCAAAATAATAACAGAACTCTTAACATTTATCAAATTGTAGAAGGACATTAGTTGAAGGGTTTCGACTGGCAGGAGTAAGAAAAGTTTTACCTGAATGGACAAATCCAAACATGTCCAGACGAAACCACTATATTTCCCACACAATGATTAATTATTTTCCTACTTAAGATGTTTCCCCTTGAAATTCAGTGGACAATGATGGTTCAAGTAATATCAGATAGGATTGTGAAATTAATCATAGCGCACCAGTGCCAACAAGATGATACTTAGCATGGGATTAAAATATGGTACTTTACCTGAATGCAGCCAAACCCCCCTGGATTGAGTTCCTATATGATCAAGGCAGTGTGCCCTGCAGCATGCTCCTTGAGCCTCGTCATATATATCAGAAGCACTTAACATGATGATATGGAAATAAAACAGCAATATTTTTCAGTTAACTAATCATAACCATTCGTTTCACACCTAGACAAAAGTACCCTGAACAGAAACTTAGATTGGCCTTTTCCACCAATGACCTCAGTAGAGTTAATATACATCCAACCAAAAAAATTGTCACTATTTAATATAACAAAAAAGACAAGGTAGTGCTGAAAAGTATAGCTTACTTTGACCTCCTTGAATACCAATAGAAATAATATCAAATCCTCCAGGGAAAAAAATCCATACTTCACACGTACTGTCTTAATGAACTGCTATGTACCTGTAACAACAATGGTTTGGCATCATTTCTCTGAAGCCATTCTGAAGAGAACAATGGTTTGTGGGAACGAATTTTATAGGATTTAACGGCATCGTGTTTTCAGCAGTAGGCGACGCTCCCGTCGATAGCGAGGCGCCGATGCTGACTTCGTCAATCTCGAGGATTTGTCAGCTCAGTCATCGAATATGATCATAAGGGTAGGATTTGCGTGCGTGTGTTCATAGAGGTGAGTATGCGTACGTTGTGAGTGTCTGAATTGTACCGTGTAATCGCGTAAAAAAAAAAATAGAAGCGTACATGCATGCATGCAGATGCAGCAGGCCTCAGTCATAATTCCATAACATGGTCCAGTTGGTTTTGCCAATATCCCTCCAAAGATGTTAATTAATCGTCTGTAACAAACTTTACCTATACTGCAAGATAGCTGAAATCTTGCATTATTCGCATCCTGCTATTACCAGGTCGATGCGACGTGGAAAAGAAATTAGTACTACAATAGTAGCTTTAATTTTGACAACCTAAAACTGACATCATTGTTTGCGATTATACATGTCACTGTAGAAGTGGAACACCATCGAGTTCACCTAGCTTTATCTTTCGAAACAAAAAAATCACCTAGCTTTCATTCGGCCTACTCCACAGCCATCCTTTTTCCAAGGTAAATGTCGGGCGAGTGGGGAGAGCATCAGCAGCTACCTGGAACACGCCACTGATCAGCACACCCGTTGCCTGGTCGACTTCCTCTCGGATTTCGTTAGGAGGACACGGCCCCGCTCTCCACACAGATATTTGCTTGAGTCTCGAGAGGTGCTCGAGCCCTACCGGTGGAGCCTTGTTCCATTCACGGGGATCGAATAATAAACGCAGCTCCCAGAGCTTGGGCATCGCCCCTGCCTCAAATGTGAGGCGGGATATCCTATCCCAATCAAATCAAATCTCTGGAGAACTGTGAATCCTGCAGAGGCTGTTATCACAATCCTTTCAGCAGGGACGCCCCGTATCCCCAGAAAGAGAAAGACAAGAGAAGGTAGCTTCCCAAGGATGCCAACATCTTCCATAGATATCTCATCCATCCCAAGTTTCAATATGCGGAGGTCATGGAGACTGCTGATCCATTGGGGAACTCTAGGGAAGGTCACACCAATCATTTGAAGCCGTTCAAGGTTGTTGAAAGCAGGTGAAATGGAGCTCAGGGCATGGCCACGACAGTTTCCTCTTGTCACTAATGATATCCGCTTGAGGTTACTTAGTTTCTCGAGAGCAGAACTCAGTGCGCATGAAATGGAGTTTGTCCATTCCGTACAAGTGAGATCAATATTTACCAGTTTGGTGAGCGTACCGAGGGCCCCGATAATATCCGACGAGCTTCTCTGCAACCTAGAGCCAACCAATGTGCGCAGTGAATTCGCCTTGCCAATTCCGTCCGGCAACCTTGTATAACGTGGCACAATCAGATGAGATAGGTGCGGCAAATCAACTATATCTGATGGAACGTAGACATTGCGGAGGTTAGGTAATTCAAATGTCTCCAGATGTTGTAGCGTCCGCATCTGACTAGGCAGCTGAATGCTTTGTCCAGTTGAACCACGTGAAATATTCCATACAACCTTCAGATAACGCAGTTGTGAAAAATGGACGATACATGTAAGGTCAATCTTACGAATGGGATCGTGAAACTCAATGAATAGAACCCTAAGAAACTTGAACTCCAGTAAAGGAGGTATCCACCTAGGTCCTCCAAACAAGGAAAGAGAACGAATTTGTGACAGCAAGTTAGCAGTGGCTACAGTCATTGTGACATCCTCTGTGCCACTCATGTCCATAGAGAGCCGGCGAACCTTGTATTTCGCTTCTGCCACCTCCTGTGGATCGCGTAGTGCAACCAGAAAGTTATCTTCACCACACCTCCTTAAGATCAGATCAAGCATCATATCATGTACTTTGCAGTATGACACCTCGGTGCCAAATGCATCATATAAGGGTTGAATCATGCTCCTATTGACAAGTCCGTTGAAATAACCCTCGGCGATGTCCCATACATCTCGTCCAGGAGAGCTAGTCACAAAACATTCTGCCACCCATTGTCTAATGAGATCATCCTTTCTAATTTCGTAATCCTCTGGATATTTACCAAGATACAGGAAGCATGACTTTAGATGATGGGGAAGACTCTTGTAGCTGAGGTCTAAGATTTGCACCATTTGTTCCAAGGTGGCATTTGTTGCTGACTGAATGGCTAGAGAGTTTTGTATGCACTCCCATTGCTCCTTTTGTCCTCCGGGTTGTTGGCAAGCTATAATACTAGATATCGTATTAATTGCAAGTGGCAAGCCACCACACTTCTTCAAAATTTCACATAAAACGGCCTCTGAAATGCGAAAAGAATGAGAATCATCTTCAGATACAGATATTCTTTTGAAGAATAATGTTCTTGAGTTTGTGTCACTTAGGGGCTGCAGATAATGGATGTATCGATGATCACATGCCCTGGCCACATCCACCCGTCGTGTAGTTATTATAACCCTGCTTTGTTGATTGTTTGCTGGGAAAGCACATCTAATAGTATCCCATGGTGGCACATCCCACAAATCATCAACTATGATGAGGTATCTGCAAACGGGTTTGAATAGAGGAGAATTTATATTGGAATGTAGATTCTAATATGTACACACATTTGTATTCTAAATAGGCTTTCATTCTGCAACTATTGAATTTGCATTCCATATACAAATGAGAAACGAAAAAGTAGTTTCAACGTATTCAAATTTTTATAGCCAAGCTCTAGAAAAACTACGCAGCATCGCCATATCCCAAAGCATAAGTATTAAAATACTTTTAGGGATCAGTAGTCATTTGAACCATAGTAAACTTGGAAGATAAACAATGTGTTATCTACTTTGGATTCTAGCTCAACAGTCAACAGTCTCTGTTTTTACAATGAGCTGGATTTTTCTGTACTCTTGAACAAATAATTCTTTATTTTTTGTGTTAATTAAGCTACTTTCGTAATTTTAAATTTCAGACAACTAAAGTGTAAGAGTTTGTATAAATTATCACAAATTATTTTGAACGTTCAGTATGTTTTGCAAAAGGACTTACTAGTTAAAATAGTAAAAGATATTATCTCCAAGGAAACAAGATTAGATATTAGTACCTCTTATCATGTAGATACTTTCTAAGGCCATCAATGAGATATGGCACGTCGTAAGCATTAGATACTGGATCACGATGTAGCTGTGATAGCATGCTGTTGAGTATCCTTGTCATATCTGGAGTGCGAGAAATCGACACAAATGCTTTGCAGTTGAACCGTACCCCTGCTTCACGATACACCTCATTGGCAAGTGTGGTCTTGCCTAAACCTCCTGTACCTACTATCGATACCACCTTCAAATTTTGATCCTCATCCAGTACCCATTTGATAAGCTCTTCTTTTGGGTTGTCAATACCGACAAGATTAGCTGCCTCATTGTACAGTGCTGGCAGACGAGGATCTAAGGTCTCTATGGTAGTACTGGAGGTGCAATCGTCTACTTTGTACCTCTTACGACGATCATTCATGTCTTGCAGACGAGTCTTGAGCTCCTTAATCTGCATGGCAGTATCAAAACAGGCCCTCGAAGTCATGAGAAAGTCAGAAAACCTGCCGATGAGGCTGGCCCTTGCATCGGCACTTCTCACGTTGTTCTTGAAATCATCTATACAATCTTCAATATCATAGGCCATCTCTAGCACTTGGTTCCTCCAATTCTTCACTTGTGGATCAAGTTCTTCATTGCCCTCCTACTTCTTGAGGAGAACGTTCATGTCGACAAGCTCTACCCTAAAAGAGATATCCTTGGACATGCCTATGAGGTTGGCGAATGTGCCCCCAACCAGATCATTGAGCTTTGCAAGAACAGAGTCCATCACTGCACTCACCACGACGCCCGCCATGGATCGTGGGATTTTCCGTCTCACCGTCCTGCGATATCCTGCATACAACACAAATCTAGGTTATGAGAACTGAGCGGTCATAGCTTAAATGCTCACAACAAGGTGTTGGAAGTCAGCTCACCGCCACTTATTCAAGACAATTTCAGTCTTATTCTGGCCAACCACGGGGATGTTTTGGCTTACGCAAGACCTGATGGCAGGATGTCGACGACGGTACAACTTGAATCAAGGACTAGCGGTGTGATATCATCAACTCGGTTGAATCAGCAGAAAATAAATCCAAATAGCAGCAGGATCTCAAGTTCAAACATAACTAGAAATTAACCCCTAAATTACAAAATGAACAAATACAAACAATATCGCTAGTTAATTGAATCAGCTGACGGATAATGCTTGAAAAAAATCCCCGCAAATTAATTACGTACCAATCTCCACTTGCCTCGAGACATCCTCTTATCTAAAGTTTCTCTCAAATCCAGTCATATATGGAAACCACACATCAAGTCAACAGTGTTTGCTCTCTGTAAACTGGCTTCCTGTGCTTGTGTGTCTTGTAGTGCTATAGGCAGCAAGCCAGATTTCGGAGCAGACAGGCACTACTAGTGAATTAGCCAGGCCAGCCATCTTGTTGTATTTGTTTATATAATCTAATGTCCTTGATATAACCTAAACAAAGAGACGGTAGCTTCCTGCATTTTACCGAGAAATGATTTTTTGGAGTATATATACTAACTCTCGTAAACTATTTCCATTCAGCAACGTCAAGCGACCCATGGCATTGTTAATTTGCACATCCTTTTCCTACTGAGCGCACAAGCCGTTGATTTGTGCGGTTGATGACAAAAGGGGGCCACGACTTGGTGAATGATAGTGAAAGGCTGACTAATGCCTCAATAATGGAAGTATAAGAAACCCGGAAAATGCATGGCAATCGGTGCAATGCAATAGCGTGCATAATAATTTTACATCAGTGGTGGCTGCTGATCATGCCCAGCAGAGGTCCGGAGTATGAAATTCCTGAGAAAATGCTAGGTACCAGCTGATCGAGGAATGAAGGGGCAGGTCACCTAATCTCTGCACCTCAAGCGTGCTGACGGACCGGGTGAAGCACGCCTCACCCCTACGCCCTTGTGACAGTTTGCAGTTTCTTAGACACCAAAAGCTGCAAGCGTCGACCATCTATTGAAGCAGATACAGCAAGATGCTCATGCTCCGCATTTTTTATTTTCTTTTTTAAGCAACAATTAACACAGAAAATCATGTAGCTGTATAACCACAAGTACGCCCAAGCTACTTGAGGTGAATTAATAATCAAGAAATAAATATTCGAATGAGGTGTCAACTGCTGGAATCTCTAGTAGCTCCCAAATTTAAAATGCGCCGAGGAGAGAAGCTGTGACCTGCTGAACGGCAGCTGCGCAAAATGGCCGAGGCGATACGATAGCGCAGCCGCCGTTCCTAAACGGCCGAGGCGATACAATAGCGCAGAGGGAGCCCCGACGGCGGCGAGGAGTCGCCATGGTGACCTCGCCCTCGCCGCCGATGTAGAAGCAGAGAATTAAAGAGGCTTGCGAGCCAGTCGGTGGGCTGGGTTAGTGTTGCTCGATTAGTGTTGGGCTTCGACGGGTCGGGCTTTGCAGCCTGTTAGACTGGCAAAACAGCAGCATATGCATCGAAATGCGAAACTGAACGTTGTCTCAAGAAAAAAAGTGAAACTTGACGAAAAAGAAAGGCATGTTGCCTCTCCATGCCAATGCTGCCCGCTCTGATCGCCAACCACACCTCCGGCTACCTCCTCCGCTCACTCTCACTGCACTCCTCTGAACGCATTGCTTGAAGCGGCAAGGGACGGGTGACGTCGCCACGTTTCCTGGCACGTTTGGGTGATGAATTGATGATGCGTGGCATCAAAAATGGCCTGTACATCCAAATGTAGTAACAGCGATTGAGATTTTGGCCCAAGAACAGCAGCGCACGAGAAGTCCTACCTTCTTATGGGGATGCAGCCACGGTGCAAAATGCCCAGGAGGGAGAAAGACGATGTACGGGATGGGTGAGATTTAACTGAACAACCTTTAAAGATTCAACAAAAATTACTGCTACATATGCAAAACAATTAAACAGCTGTTTCGGAAGGTCCTCAGTCAGACACGCCGAAGGCAAATAATTCACAAGTAAATCACCAGTTACCAACCAGAGCCAGAAGTCACTAGTCAGTGCAATGGTGGAGTAAAATAACCAATCAAATTGAAACAACCACCAGCTATGAGGAACAAGGTCAGCTCAAGCCCAGAACCATAGCATATAATCCGCCTCCCATTCATCAAGATGATCCACACACCTTGCATAATCTCCAATCTTTGAATAAGTATTCTACAAAAAAGTTACAATGATCTGTTGGTGCCATCGCACTAGCAGCGGCACACCACCAGTCTAACAGCACACTGAACAAACTGTGATGAAGAACTACGATGGACTTATCCAAAGCCCCTATTGTACAGAACCTAGAACATTGGAGGACAGAAATCGGGAGTCTCAATGTTATTGGAAAGACGTTACGTCGTCTTGGTGGCATACTTGCCAACATATGCCTGCATGAAACAAAGTCAGGTTAGATCACAGAATGAGATAACTTAGTGGACACTGGAGAAAAGATTGATGCAGGGAGCAAAGGTAGGTGACCTGCACTAGTTTGTTCAGTTTTTCTTTTGAGAAGGACATGTAGATATCAATCTTTTCTTTTGTTGGAGGGGTGTTTTCCACCGTGCTCGTAACTTTGTCAACAACCTTCTTCACGATGGTTTTATGAATCTCTCTGCTCATCTGACCCTCTTTCCATGTTGGCTTAAGTGCTTCTTTCACAAAGTCAGCAAGTGCTATTTTAAACATCTTCAGTGCCTTGGAATCCTTACCCTTCTTATTCTCACCATCTTCATCAGCCTCTGCATCAGTGTCCTTGGTCTCTCCTTTCTTTTTATCTGAAGGCATAGTTTCATTAACAACAGAAGCAGCAGCTTGACCAGTTGATGCACCTGCATGAGGTAATGGCATAGAGTAGCCATTACTGCTACCAACAGCCATCGGCATCTGAAATGTCTGCGGAGCCTGCTGGTGTTGTTCAGAAGGAACAGAGGGTGCAGGTTGGACCATGCCTGCTTGTTGCTGTGGCCAAGGCCACGCATTCGGCTGAACAGCTGGAGGCGCAGCAGATGAATTGACCATCAAACTTGAATTCATATTAGGATCTGATGATGGTAGTCCAGGAGTACCAGCACTCAAACCAGCATTTCCAAAGTATTGTGCCAATGATGCAGTAACACGTTGAATGTCTTCGCTTTTGACAGCATTATGAGAAACAGAACCTCCAACAATATCAGCCGAGCTGGAAGTTGGCACCATAGGTAACCCTTGCAAGGATTGACTTTGCACGTTTGGAGCAACCGGCTGGAAATTCTGCATGTTTTGTATGCTTTGAGCTTGAGCACCACTGTCTTGACCCAGCCTCTCAATCGCTGCCTGATTCTGCCCAGTATGCACACTTGTTGGAAGATCCTGTGGAGCTTGACCAGGAACACTGAAATTATGTCCATTATGTGCAGAAAGATTTGGCAATGCCTGGGCCCCTAGGCCATAGCCAACATGGCTGTGTCCCATATGAGGAGCAACTGGCTGGCCCTGCACATTATGAGTTGAGTTATTCGCAGCCGCCTGGGTAACTAAAAATTGTTCTTGCGGGTGTACTGAAAAGTTACTTTGCTGCATATGGCTATTTGAAGGCAATGAGGATGTATTATTCTGCAAGTGGGTGGTGACTGGAAGAGTTGGCGGCTCAGGAATTTGAGGAATTGCATCTTGTCTCTGAAGAATTTGGGCCAAGTTCTCTGTTACATTAGAAGCATGCATCCCTGTATGCATACTCAAATTGCCAGCAGTTCCAGGTGCCCTCTGACCATCCATGCCAGATACCTTGTCATTATTCATGCTATCTGCATTAGTTTGGACAGAAGTAAATAGCTGTGGCTGCTGTGACGTAGCATTTTCCTTTTTATGCACTTGTGAACCAAAATCTTCCTGGGTAATAATCTGGTACTGGCCCTTTCCAGCATCTTTTGGATGACGGTTTTCGTACTCGTAGCTAGAACCATTTCTGCCAATACTCTGAGAAACAGTGTTTTCTCTGTCGTCTCTGGATACAATCTGTGAAGTTGCGTGCACAGTATTATTTTGGTCACCCCAGTTTGAGAAATTTCCTCTTCCTGTACGCACATCGCTGTAATTCAAAGGCTCATCAGGAGCACTCAGTCCCATCTGACTCTGGGGAGCTTCCTCATGGAGATACGGACAATTTGCACCACGGCGGCATTGACCAGAAGCAAAAAATTTACAGGGGTTTTTATTTACCCTACGGTGCTCGGTCCTACTCCCAAAGGACGAATCAGGGCCAACTCTATCATATGCACTTTGCCTAGCCTCATCTCTCCAACCACCTTGAGGAGCAGAATCATCATGAGCAAATCGACAACTAGCACCTCTGTTGCATCGCCCTTTGACAAAATTATAGCATTGCTCCGCAGACCGGTAATCCCTTCGGGGTTCAGATCTTTCCCAGGTCTCATCATCGTAACGGCCACGAGGTTGTCTACTCTGTAAAAAGTCATTCTGTTCTCGTGAATCCATAAATTCCTTGCTCGGATGCCCATACCTTTCCCTTGGGCCGGCAGGATGATGCGCTTCAAATGGCCTGTGCCCGCCATCTTCATGGGGAAACCTGCAACTCAAACCTCTTCTGCATCTACCAGCTACGAAATCTCTACAGGGCAAAGGGCCCCCAGAAGTTCTGCCTCGCTCAATCCTCCAATCAGGACCACGGTCAGCAAAATAAGGACTTCTGCTTCTGCCTCTGCCTCGCCCTCTGCTTCTGCTCCTGCTTCTGCTTCTGCTCCTATTCCTGCTTCTGCTTCTGGACCGACTTCTGTTCCTGTGAAAAGAAACACATATGGTACAGAAAAAGGTATTACTAGTTAACCAAATCCTGAAATGACATTCAAGCAACAATATCCTAGTAGACGTTTCAGAGTTCAGAGAGGCAGTGGGAGCAGTTCTTCACAAGTAAAGCATAAAAAACCAAGACCGTAGCATGTGACTCCTGCTTCTAGTTCATGGTGCCAGGACAATGATGTGGTGCTAGCATAGAGGTGGTACGTAAGTAATGACCTTAACTTGATTTTAGATCCCCAACGGACCTTAACTTGATTTATCTTAGAAACAGAGTACTTGTACAATCTGTCATTAAAGATTAGGTCCCGACTTACAACCATTGAATATTTGTGGGGAACACATAATCAAATTGCCACTACTTGCATACTCAGGGAAACTAATCACTTGGTCAATAACAATACCTGCGTGATCTGTTCCAAACACCTCTTGGAGATGGACTGCGACTGCGCGGTCTCCATTGATCTGGATCAGAAGGCATCCTAGAAGAATAGCCGCGATTAAGAGATGTACCCCATCCATCGCCCCGTCTTCTGTCGTCCGCATATCTGTTTATACCTTGGTTACCATGTGGCTTTTCCCAACCTGCCTTGCCCCACCCTTTATTATCATGCTCATCGGCCAATTTAGGAGCCTGTGATCTTTCAGAGGATGCTTTAGATTGTATCTCCTTGATATCTTTATTGACCCCATCAGTGTGAATATCCTTTTTGTCAGGAGACTCATCTTCACTGATCTCAACGATATCAGGAGGTCCTTCAGCTGTGTCCCACTTGGAACGATGCCTCCTAGATTCACCAGTCATTTCAACTCCTCAAAATCTCACGAAATAAGTTTATCAAGAAGTTCCAGGTACAAGGCACTCCTTCGAACAATATTCTTCTGAATGTCTGAAAATATTCAAGGAATATGTATATGGTTATGACTGATCCAACAATAGATTCCTTCAAATATAACAGATTGCTTCAAAAATATAAAAATGAGAGCTGATTAGAAAAAAAAAAGTAGTAACTGTAAATTAAAAGTATGTTCTAACATCACAAGATTCCAAATCTTAAAAGCAAAACTTCAAGGTTTCCAAGCCAACATCACTTCAAACCGGTAGTCTATAAACAAATTATATATTAGTTCAAAGCACTTTGGCAGGACTTGGCTGAACGAACACCAGATATGCTGCCAACCACAAAGGTAGATATTTCGATATACTTTCAAAGATCAGTTCTTTTAGCGCGAAGATTGAATCTGTTTTTAATTTTCCTGTTTCCCTTTGTTTATAGACTACCGGTTGCATGTTGTTTGATGTCTATAGAGCAGCGGAACTAGCTTGGATTTGAATCGGGCGGTAAGTTAGAACTTCAATGTATACCAAAATTACATAAATGTGCAATAGTGGTATATTTAGAGGATCATAGGAATTAACCCCACTAAGCATGTCATTTCAGTAATGGGCCCTTGCTGAGTGAGGCCAGGATTCAGCACTTCAAGGTAACAGCATGGCAAGTGTATGTTTTACGTAATAGCAGTGGGAACGACCTCCGAACATGTAAAATGCATCTTGCAACAGGGAGCCACCTCACCAATAAGGTAGTACTTCCAAAAGCATGTACTCCCATCAACAAATGTGTTTTTATCATCAAGTCTCCAAACAATGAAACAAGAAACATAAACGGGTTTTCCGATGCAATTTTCCTCATTACAGCCCAAGGTGTCACCCAGCTTACAAGCAAGAGGATTACACTCAAATCGCAAGATAGTTTACACTACAATTTGAATCCAGCCTATCACGAAAGTTTTTCAAGCAGAATTGCAGAATCTTGGGCATCAACAAGTCGCATCAAAGTTTCCTTGCAAATCTTGGTGGATACTTAAGGTTCAGTTGCTACTGTCTCTGATTGCCAAGACCTTGGGCACCAACATTATTAGCACTCCCTCAATTGTTGTTTCCCAGCAATTTTGCCAACTTGGTGGCGATTAACAGTTCATTTGTTTCTTTAGACAATTGCTAGCTACAGTCTTGAGGACTAAACCAAAAAGGGCAGAAACTCCAAAAAGTGGCATTTACATAATCCTTCCTGCATATGAGAAAGATAATTCTATCAGCTCCCATGAATTCCTTCATGTTTTCTCCCTACGACAATCATCTCCCAAGGATATTTTTAGGCATATCAGTGTTTAACCCAAGTACCCACAAAGCGCTGTTATAGGTTTTCAGCTAAAAGTCAGCCAAGCAAATTAGGATTGCTACGTCGGTAAGCTGGTTCATAATACAATTGACAACTATGCCGAACACAAAAGATCCTTGGTTGTAAGATTTTACATTATGCGCATTAGATAATGTTAGCTGTATATTTGGAGGCAACTTCAAGAAAGTGAAATATATCTTTGCCGTTATTAACATGCAATACACTTTAGATGGCTAAAGCATGCAGCTTAAATTCTGACAACAGGCAATCGAAAACTACATGAACAGAACTATAATGGTACACACGAGCTAGTAATGACACCGCAACAAACAAGGTCACATGGTTTTCTTGCCAAAACAGGAAGAACAAGACAACAGAGAAACATATAACCAACCTGAAATCGTAATCAGCAGGTGCCTAGAGATGATAGGCCAGTCACACAGGCACCACAGCTTCTGATCTCCTGGCAGAAATCATGAGACATTACAGCATGTATTTCTCATCTGCAAAATAAGGCAAGGAAATCAGCTTGTTAAAACAGAGGAACATTTCAAACCAGCCATTGTAACCCAAGCTTGAAAATGAAAACAAACCCAAAAAAAAGGTATCTGAATTAAAAAAGGGATAGATACAGGCAAAATTCAGGCATATATCCATTCAATTATGTGTGTGGTGAGTGCATATTCAGTAATCCGCCAAATTCCCTACGAGTGAGGTGGATGAACAGTACTATACAGGACCAGGGTGCACAGGACACGGCACTTTGGGTTCCAAGGTAAATGAGGAGACTTTCAAATCCAACCAAGAAAAAGGCTGGTCTTTCAATGCAATGTGAAGGATATGCTAATTCCAAGAGCTGGAGCGCAGCAGATTACCCGTATCAACTGCGGCACAAACACTGCAAGAACCCAAACCCCTAATTCAGGAACGAGGGGGGTCGACCTAAACCCTAGAGTAAATCTCTGAAACCTAGGCGAGGCGCAAAAATCTCAGCGAAAAACTCAGATTGGGGAGCACTAGATTCCGAAAGGTCGCGACTTGGGAGCTGGATAACGTCGAAACGAAGTAAAGAGAAGGTTTCACAGCGGGATAGGGACGAGTAATCCGTCGACGCGAAGCGAAAGGCTAGGGTTCCTTACCGCCTGGCGAAGGAACCGGCCGGCCGGATCTCCACTCCGCGCCACCGACGCCTGTGCAGCGGTGAGGTCACGACGACGGAGGTCGGGGAGGACGGAGAAATTCCTCGGCGGCGGGTGGCCGGTGGCGGGGGCAAGAGGAGGCGGCGAGTGGTGGCGTTTTGGCGGCGGTCAGCGGGAGGGGATCGATTCGTTAGGGCTGCGGGGGAGGCGGGGGCACTCCGTTTTATTTTCTTTTCTTTTCTCCTTTTTTTTGGCTGGATTATGATTCGAAATCGGAAAGAGCGGTTTCTCGTGTTGGACTCTGGGCACGTGCACGATCCGACGGCTAGGAAGTGTGCTTTAAGAAGAGCGCAATATTGTTTATACTTCCCTGGCGATGATCTGATCATCTGAACGAGCTCAAAGAAGATGCACTATTTCAGGTGCATCATTCGTGAGATTTTCTACGAGTAATGCTAGAGTCACGAAATTCTTACACAATTTTCATGCATTGAGTTCTACATGGCTTCAAAAATGAATTGTCTTCCGTGAATTAAGGAGAGGCCCATCTAATGTCAAACCAATTAAAATACTGCGACATCAGTCTGTCTGTAATAATCGCGTGAATAATTTCGTGACTCTAGTACGATTTCAAGTGGTGTAGCTAACTTCCTTACTCAGCGTAGGTGCTTTTGGCTAGTTGACTGGACATGCCATCCCCTCTCGGCCACCAATTAATCTTGCGTATATATCGTGGTTGAACTAAAATCGGTGATGAGCCCATTCATGCAATTGGCAACATCCAATGATCTCCAGTTTATAATATGAATGCCTTATGAACGATACCAGAGGGATAAAAAGTTGAAATTCGATTGGGGCTCAATTGTGTCGCGATGTATTTTACCACGGTGCTTGGACTTGACACCAAGAGGTGTATATTATCACGCATTATTTGTTTGAACTGAAATCTTACTTGTTAACATTTGAAATATGTATTTACTGTATATCGGTAAGAGTTGTATTTTAATGGTTCCAAAAGAAAGCTATGTGAAAATCGAGGAAGCGCTAGGGATCCCTTCACTTATTTTCCCCCTTCCAAATCAATGGTCATGGCAACCGAGGCTATTCTAAATTCTAACAGATAAATTAAATAGATTGTAAATACTCTAAATATTTTCAGTTAAAATAATTAAATACTCTCTCCGTTCTTTTATTGATGACGTTCTAATGGGTGTCATCCATTCAAAAACAGAGGGAGATAGTATTCACTTACAAAGAAAACATCTATTGTACAGCACAGGTAACATTGACCAATATCTCCAAATCGAATAAACATATGGTCGCTATTTTACATGAAAGCGTTGTATCTCAATGCAGAATATTGAAAGAATCAAATTAATAGATACGAGTGATCATCAAGCTTAAGAAGGATTGGCTTGTACCAGCAGCTGGGAGCCAATCCAATCAAACCCTTAGAACCGAGAAACAAGACGATCGGTGCTACCGCTAAGTACTGTCCCCTCTTGATCTTGCGGCCGGTGGCGGCGGCGTTCAGGCGCTGTCGGGCGTCCCCTGCTTTGCCGGCGGCGCGCTTCTGACGACATTGCCTCCACCGTCAACGGCGCCGGCAGCAGCAGCAGCAGCAACGGCCTTCCTCCCCGCCCCGTCCTGCAGCTTGCGGACGACGGCGGCCCTGAGCGCCTGCAACCGCGCCGCGTGCCTGCCCAGCTCCGCCGGCCCCATCGCCGACACGTCCCTCGCCAGCAGCCGCTGCACCCGCTCCTCCGGCGCGGCGCCGCGGAACTCGTGCACGACGGCGGCCTCGCCATCAACGTCAGGGGGGAACGCGACGGTGACCACGTCGACGCCGAACTCGCGCGCCACGGCGCCGGCCTCGGACACGAGCTCGCCGTGCATCATATCGAACAGCGTTGCCGCCGCCTGCGTGTCGCCGGCCGGCTGCTTCATCTTGTCGCCACCGGTGGTGGCCATTGATGGCTCTTGCTGATTTTTGGTTAATTGATCGATCTAATTAAGGGTTGATTAGGCACGAAATAATGATAATATAATCTGGCCTACGCCAATTTATATAGGCCTAGGCCCTGCGAGTTCGTCTCCGTAGAGGTTGATTAGACCTTGGTTATGGACTTATGGTTATTTCGTCTTCCAAGTAGGTTTAGCGGCCATTGATTCGGACGCTTCCAGCTAATAAGCCGGGAGGAGTCTTGCCGCGGTCGGACGCAGATCGTAACGGCCCGTGTGCGCGCCGCAGCGGAAAATCCGGCAAAGTGGCACGTGCGATTTTTTATGAACTTCCGTGGGCCACCAGCTAGGGAAACGGATCCTCTGACGTGAAGTCAGATCGACATAGTCACTGCGAGCAGGTCCAATGGTGCATGACCCTATGTGTCAGTCACACGGCTCAACGTCAGAGGATCTCTTTCCCCAGCTAGTCAGGAAGAGAAATGCGGCCCAAATTGCACTAGGCCTCCTCTCCTTGGCTGAAAAAAAAAAAACTGACCCCCACGAGCGCCCCCTGTGGCTGGTGGAATGCTTCCATTACCTTGGAATCTGACTAAAGTGGTTTTGCGTGTGCTGAAGGGAGAAGAGGATCCATCAGCCATCAATAATACTTGTCTGGTGTTAATTCCAAAAGTGCAGAGCCCGGAGGAATTGGGCCAGTTCAGACCAATAAGTTTGTGTAATGTGATATATAAGATCACTTCAAAAACGGTGGCTAACAGGCTAAAGGAAATTCTACCAGAAATTATTTCTGAAGAGCAGTCAGCTTTTGTGCCAGGCCGGCTTATTACCGATAATATTATCTCCGCCTATGAGTGCATGCACTTTATGAAGAAGAAGAGGGCGAAGGAAAGCACTTGTTGTGCACTAAAGCTGGATATGAAAAAAGCCTATGATAGAGTAGAGTGGGATTATTTGCGAGCTATCATGACGAAGCTTGGTTTTCATCAACTGTGGGTTGAAATGGTGATGAGGCCGGTGTCCACGGTCTCATTCTCAGTGTTGTTTAATGGGGAAAGGCTGGAGAATTTCCAGCCAACAAGAGGTATACGTCAAGGCGATCCAATCTCATCGTATTTGTTTTTGTTAGCAGCAGAGGGCCTTTCGTGCCTTTTAAATTCAAGAATCGAGTCATCGCACCTCAGCGGGATAAAGGTGGCACCATCAGCCCCGATGGTTAGCCATCTACTCTTTGCAGATGACAGCCTGCTGTTTTTCAAAGCAAATAGGGTGAATGCGGAGGAAGTCAACACGGCTTTACAGAAGTACTGCCAAGCATCTCGACACCAAATCAATATGGATAAATCATCCATTCATTTTGCTAAAGGTTGTCGAGGCAGTGTTCGGGAGGAAATTATGGATATTTTGGATGTTCACAATGAGGCTTTGAGTGAGAAGTATTTGGGTATGCCAACTGATGTCGGTAACTCATCTAATGGGGCATTCAAATATCTTAAAGATAGAGTTTGGAAGCGAGTGCTGGGGTGGATGGAGCAAATTCTTTCCGCCGGAGGTAAAGAAATTTTAATTAAGTCTGTTGCACAAGCTATCCCAACATATTCGATGTCCTGTTTCAGGCTTCCAAGGGGTCTTTGTCAATATTTTGATAGTCTCCTCAGAAACTTTTGGTGGGGCAGTACGGAGGGCAAGCGCAAAGCTTGCTGAGTGGCGTGGGAGGACATGACCAAGCCCAAGTATATGGGGGGTCTGGGCTTCAGAGATTTTTGTTTAATTTGATGCTACTCGCAAGGCAGGCGTGTGGAGCATCATGCAGGAGCCTTCGTCGTTAAGTGCACGAATTTTAAAAGCGGTTTACTTTCCGGCGGCAAATTTCTTGGATGCAGAATTGGGTGCTGCACCTTCACGGGTATGGCGCGCAGTGTGTGACCGAAAAGATGTACTCAAATAGGGCATTATTCGAAGAACTGGGGCTATGACAGAGAATTGGTACTGGGGCTATGACAGAGATTTGGAACATGAACTGGCTTCCTCGCGATGGGATGATGAAACCAGTATGTTGCCCAACGACCAATCCACCAACCATATGGTCAGTGAGCTTATTGTTTCTACAACCGGATCATGGTATTCTCAGAAACTGCATGAAGTTTTCACTCCAATGGATAGGGAATTGATTGAAAATATTCCACTGAGCACTGATGGCCGAGAGGATTTTTGGGCCTGGCACTATGAACGAAGTGGAATCTTCACAGTTCGGTCAGCGTATCGAATGCTAGTGCAGAATAAAGAAAGAAGAACAGCATGGCTGGAAAACACGACGAGCAAGTCTAATTTTCGAGCAGAGGAAAAGGAATGGACGGAGTTGTGGAGAGTCTCAGTACCTTCAAAAGTTCGTGTGTTCTTGTGGAGACTAGCTCGGCAGTCTATTCCAACAGGTGATGTGCGTCATCACCGTGATATGGCGACCAATAGCTCATGCTCTCTATGTGGTGCCGAAGACTCTTGGAGACATTCTCTCTTGGAGTGCAATATGTCAAGGTGTGTGTGGGCCTTGGAGAATGAGGAGCTCACGGAATTCATTAGCCAAGTGCAGATCGAGGATGCCCGCGGATGGCTAGCAGTGGTCATGGAGTCACTTTCACATGATCAGATCACAAGAGTGGTAATAACCCTATGGGCTATCTGGCATGCTCGGAGAAAAGCTATACACGAGAATAAGTTTCAAAGTCCAATGTCAACGCATTGTTTCATAGACAGACTTTTATCTGAACTTGGTATGACTGCGAAAACTCAGAAGGCAAGTCAGATCAACCAAGTACCTCATCCTCGAGATACCTCCCCCATCGGGTTACATGAAGGTGAACGTCGATGCGGCACTGTCCAAAAATTCGAGCAAGTTGGCTGTGGCTGCTGTCGCTCGACATGAACATGGTAGTTTTCAGGGAGCGTCGGTGGTAGTAATGGAAGGCATCACTGACCCGGAAACAGCGGAAGCCTTGGCATGGAGGGAGGGTTTGGCCCTGGCTAGCGACCTGCGTGCTCAAAAAGTCAGGGTCGTGACCGATTGTGCCAACGTTGTCAAAAACGTGCGAGGTGCAGGTATGGGGACCTATGGATCCATTGTTAGAGAAATCAAATGGACAACAGGGAGTTTTGTTTCAGTAGAAATCGTACATGAGAACCGTAGAACGAATTTTGATGCGCACAGCCTTGCAAGAAGTTCGATTAGCAGCGATGTGGGCAGACATGTATGGTTTTTAGCGCCACCTCAGGGTGTTTGTATGTCATACTCTATTGATGATTAATAAAGGTGGTGTGTGCTCAAAAAAAAAAAAATCTGACGTCCAACGTCCATCCCTGGTCTCCTCCTCCCTTGAACTCAACTGCGGCCGCCATGCGATGCAACACCTTCTGTCCTGGACTCGTTCCCAACCGCCACACCGCTATCCTCGCTCGATGCCACAAGCTCGGCCCCAATCGTCCCGACTCCCGAGAGACCCCTCTCCAGTCTCCACACGTGCCGTCGAGGAGGAACAAGACCAGCAGTTCAAATCCAAATCCTTTGGCTGGAACAAATGAACTTTATAGTTGCTGGAGCTAGAACTTAAATTTATTTTTCGTTGACTAGAACATTTCCTTTGCTGGAACAATTGAACCTTATAGTTACAACAAATTTATCCAAAGTTACTAGAACCGTCCTATTTTTTTTCCCCCTACTAGCATTATTTCTTACCGCGTGGAACAAATTTTGAGCTGCCCAGCCCGAAAGTTTTTGCTCGAACAAATTGGGTCTAAAATTAGCTCACTTGTCGGAGTTTGTCGATCGGTGCAGGGTGCGCGAAACAGAACCCGTTTCCACAGGCGAAAGAATAAAAAATAGACATTAGATGAAAGAGATGTGATAATTAAGAAGAGCAAAAAAATAACACGTGGTCTGCTAGTGTCACTAGGAAAGAAGAAGAAAGGAAGCAATGGAGAATCTTCAAGCTGGGAACACATAGAGGGTCATGATTGTCGAGGTTTTAGGGCCTCGATAGTTATTTTATGGGTGTACGAGAATCAAGAACACGATGGTAACACAGGAGACGAGGGTTTATACAGGTTCAAGCCGCCAAAGGCGTAATACCCTACGTCCTGTGCTGGTATGATGTATTGCGAGAGAGTTTTCTGTAGGTCTCCTGCCTGCCTTATATAGTCGGGGGTGCAGGGTTACATGGATCTAAACCTAGTCGGTTACATAATAAACAGCCTTGTAGTACAAGTTGATTGATGTTTATCTCCTAGCCGGGTGGGCCGACTGACTTTAGGTCCGTCGGGCCACCCGGGCCTTCTTGGGCCAAACCGATTCCCCATTACTGGATCACTTGGCCTTGTTGTATCTTGAGTATACCCGGGTCTCATATCATCGACAATGATGATTCACAAATAGATACTCCTTGACAAATTTTAAGGCCTCCTTTGAAACGCAGGAATTTCACAGGAATCGCACAGAAATTCCATAAGAAACAGTTAAATTTCTCAGGAAAAATGCAGGAAAGGAAAATTTTTCCTCCAATCCAAACGAGCCCTAAGAGTTTCGAGGGGGTGGGGCAATGGCCCCCTTATAGGAACGGAGAGATGAGACTCGACCGCGCGATGCACGACTTTTTAAAAAGTCAAAAGCCAACCAAAGAGGTTGTCTTCCTTTCAAAGCCACAGCTAAAAGCAGCTTTTGGCTAGTACATATGTCAAAGCAACTTATCCCTGCTTCAGCTGCTGGCTGATTGAAGGTTGACATATGGTTGTTGTTACATGACACACGCAGCAAGGGTGTAGTTGCCTTCCGAGCTGGGTTGAAAGAGAAGCAACTCTTTTGTCGTTTTCTTTTTCACTTCTTGTTTTCTTGCATTCATCTTTCTAATTATCATATCTCCCATCATCTTATGTTTTATTTTCGTGATGTTTATATCATTATATTTTGTAAAGACAAATATAACAAAAAGAATATGTTACATGTATAAAGGTATCTACACAAAGTAATTGTTAAACTCCTTGCAGAAAAAGTTGTGGTTAAACATTTAAACAAAAATTAAAATTCCAAACTTTACTCAGTAGTAGTTATTTACCAGATATTGATCTAGTGTACATTGACCGATTCATATTACATGCACCGTACATGCATGAACGAATCAAAGAATCAGCGTCCAAGTAATGAACAAATCTTTAGATTCAAAGCAATAGCTAAGACTAATTCATTGGCTTAAGGCTGATGAAAGAAATCGACACTGAACAGCTAGAGGCCAATCCGATTGATCCCGGCATCGAGGTGTCACCTCGATCGATCGCGGGCATCAACTACCCAATCCTCCTAATCTTGGTGCTTCCGGCGGCGAGCGTCTCCTGCTCCTGTCCCGGCGCCCTCTTGACCGTGCCTTCACCGCCCACAGCGGCGGCGTTCTTCTTCTCCTCCTTCTCCCGCAGCTTGCGGACGACGGCGGCCCTGAGCGCCCGCAGCCGCGCCGCGTGCGGCGCCAGCTCCGCCGCGCCCATCCCCGACACGTCCTTGGCCGCCAGCCGCCGTATCATCTTCCGCGCCCGCACCTCCGGCGGGCTGCCGAGGAACTCGTGCGCGACCGCCAGGGGCTGGGCGCTGTCGCAGCCGCCGCCGCCGTCGGGGCGGAACGCGACGGTGCGCACGTCGATGCCGAACTCGGTCGCCACGGCGTGGGCCTCGGCGACGAGCTCGCCGTGCATCGCGTCGAACGCCGCCTGCATGTCGTTGCCCTGCTGGTGGATCGCGGAGGCGGCGGCGGCGGCGGCGGGCTGCATCGTCGCGGCGCCGGTGCCGGTGGCCATGGTCCTCGTCGTGTGGATGATCCCTTTGATTGACTGCCCGCGCTCTAGCGATTGATTGATTAGAGCGCGATTTGATTAGGCACGTAATGATGGCCAACGCCGATTTATATAGAGCTAGGCCTCCGCGTAAGGTGATTAGGCCTGGTTAATCCTTCTTCCGAGTAGGTTAAGCGGCGGTTGATCCAGAGGTTTACCGCGAAGCCGTGCGGCGCTCGGACTCGGAACGTAACGACCAACGTGCGCGCCAAATCCGGTAACTACAATTCGCCCATGCTCTTTTTAGCAAGACGTAAATGGGCCTTATCGCGGTGGGGCACCCAGGTCTGGAAGAGAAGATCCGGCCGAGGATTATTGCAAGAGGACGGCCTGCATTGGCCCGGCCCAGGTAGGCTTTAGTCCTGGAGATGGTATGGTGGTTGGAGAGACTGGCGCCGTCCAGAGTGGGGAAGAGGCGAGAGGTGGAAGACGGAGACAGAGAGAGAGAGAGAGAGAGAGAGAAGCGAAGGCATTGGGCATGGACATCATCTCGCAGCTGCAGGAGCAGCTCAACGAGATGGCCATGGTGGCCGTCAACACCTTCGGCACCCTGCAGCGGGACGCGCCGCCGGTCCGTCTCTCCAACAGCTACCCGGACCCGCTCAACCCCAACCCTAACCCCGACGACCCCGCCTCCCAGCCGCCGCAGGCGCAGCCCGGCGCGCCGGGGCAGCCGCAGGCACAGGCTCAGGCTCAAGCCCAGCCCCCCGCTCCGCCGCCGGCACCCACGCTCGACCTCGCCGAGCACCCCAAGGCCATGAGCCACGCCCTCGTCCTCGCCGCCAAGAAGGTAATATGCCTCTCAATCCCCATGTTCCCTCCCAACCTCGCTACCTGCTCGACGGAATGCACACCCGATGTTTCTCTGATCTTCTGGCGTGGTTGCTGTGGGAATGCGTGTGTAGTGATCTGACAGTAGCCTCCTGCTAACTTCCTATTATGTAAAAAAAGACAGTAGTTTCCTGCTAATTCTAGCTAATAATAATGTCTTTGGTCCGTCGATGAAAGCAGGTCTCTGCAAATGAAGCTGCATTACCCCCAATGTATTGTATTCTTATTTATCTTTGTCCCCTGAGCGATGAACTTTGTAAACATAATTTTCAATAACGAGAAAATTCAGCCGGTAACCCCCAAAAGTAGTTTCCTAAAAGGGGGGAAAACTGCATTACCTCTTTAGTGTTTCTAGCTTACGTGCAGAGTACGTCTGAAGTGCTTAATTTTAAGCATTATATTTTTCGCCCATCATGACAATTGCATACAAGCATCATTGCGAAAGTTTCTGCTGATGGTAGTGGAATGAAGTACACGGTCATATGTTGCCCCCCAAAAAAGGACTGACCCCTATTTTTTTGTTCGTGTTCACTGTCCATCCTAAATGCATAATCAAAATGTTCTTGTAGCGATCGCTTCAGTTGTTTTTTTTTTGTTTGCTCTAATGGAGGGAGAATTCTGGCTTTCTATGCAGTTTGATGCTCTTGTTGCTGCATTGCCCCTATCATCAGAAGAAGATCAGCTGAAAAGAATCCAAGAGCTTCAGGTTGGTATAATCAGATTAACTTACCAGGCATTAAAATTTGAAGGGTGTGCATCAGGCTGATCCCTGCAACTAAATTGGGTATAAACTTGAAATACAGGCGGAGAATGAAGCTGTGGGATCAGAGCTTCAGAAACAGCTCGTAGCCGCTGGTAACATGTTTATCGCTGCTCTATCTTCCAGCATTTACAGTTTCTTATCATGGTCGGCTGATTACTGATACAACATACGTTGTCGCTGTTACAGAACTGGAGTTGAAGCAGGTTGAGGTGTTGTTTAATGAAGCAACAGACAATTGTATAAATTTGAAGAAGCCAGACCAGTAGCTATGCAAGTAAGTTACATTGCATTGTTCCACCCTGCAACTAAGCGCTACCTAGCACAGCTTTTGGAAACATTGATCTCAGTACAGTGAAACCATAATTTTTTTTTTCTTTCGGTTTACAAGGTCATTACTTAGGTTGTCAGTATGGATTATCTTGTGGCCAACAGTGCATGGTGCATAGTCCATAAGAGGCTTTAGCAGAATTTTGTTCTTGTGATCTTGATTGATGCGTCATGCAAACATAAACATACTAGATATGTACTTAGCCTTATATTCTGGTGGAAATCTGATGTCTCACATGACAGGTTTGCTGGGAACATATCATTACGGCTGAGGGTAGAAACAGGATGCCAGTGTAATATTTCTAGTCTCTTTTTATGTTCAGATATTGGTTGGATTTGTAAACATTATTGTTAGTTCTGTCCAGTTTAACTTAATTGTAATGATATTATGAAAGATCTTGTTGGATTAAGTTTGCTGTAGCGATGAATTGGATGACTCGGTCTCAATGAGCTGCCTCCCTACTGGATTTCTAACTTCTTGACTCTGTTCCTTTGTTGCACCTGTGCCATGAAGGTGTAACTAGGATTTAGAGTTTAGACCTCTTATTGAGCCCCTATTAGGGATAAAATTCCCTAATCCCTATAAATAGCATCGACACAAAAGCTAATAGCACTATTGCTGAAAACACACTCTTTGCTGACACATGAACAAACCAAAAGCGAACACACTTCATTTCCTAGTATCTTATTTGACCAGATCTAGTGTTCAGCTGCGCCTCGATCATCCCAGCTCAAACATACTTGCAAGTTCCCAGACCTGCAACAAGAAGAGGATCCATGTCAACTTCCAGCCACAATCAATGGATCACTCTCAATAAGACCTCGACACTCTTTTCCCCTACTTACTGGGGTCGGTGATGGTGATGAGGCCGGTGCCATTGAAGAAGCAGTTCCAGGAGTTCCTCCCCCTTGCCTGGTAGTAGGCGTTCATCGCCACCGATGCTCGCGACATCACGCTATCTGGATGGGTGCAGCCGCCGGTACCCTGGATCGCACTGCAGTCGCTCTCGGAGCAGGCGAACTCCATGTTGGCCTTCAGTGCAGCCTCATCCGCTGACGGCTTGGCAACGCACCATGTCTTCGCCTGGAAACAGTTCACAGCAGAAGATCATGCTGGTTTGGATGCTGCAGAGCAGAGTAACGCGGAAGATGATCAGGAGGACAATTACCTGTGCATGGCGTAAGGTTGGTATTGCTGCCGCTGAAGAAAAATTAACCAATGTAAAATCAGTGATTAAAACGGCTAAACTTGATGATTTTGAGCACAATCTCGATAGGCAAAAGGAGGAAATCTTGAACGAACCAAGAGAATGAGAGAAATGTACCGTCACTATATAGCACGGATAATGTGAGGGCGAAGAAGGCGAGGAATTGGGCGCTGGATGATGCCATTACCTCTTGTCTTTTGGAGAAGAATGTCTATAATGCAAGAATGCTCTAAATCTTTTTATATATCTCTGATGCAACAGCAAAGAACAAACACGAGACTCGTGCCTTGCGCAAGAAATGCTCACCATATGGTTTCGATCTGGCTAAATTTATAGGGAGGGGGGACAGCAGCGGCAGCACAAAGGTCGTGTGTAGCAGAAACGGCTGCTGCTATTACTACCAGAAATCATGCCCTCATTCATGCAGATAATGACGGCTGTGCCGCTGCCATACTACAGTAACTCACCACCCAAAACCTGGCCAACAATGAATGGGATGCCTGAATTTTTATACGGAGAAATATCTGCAAGACGATGAACACTTGTTAGTGGGTTGATGCGTTCAGGAAGAAATTAGTCACAAAAGGCCGTAGAAATTATTTCTATCTTTTTGGCTTGCGTCTTTTAGGAGCAAATTAATCACATCAAAGTTAATCGAGTTCGGCTATTTTAGGTGTAAATAAATCACAGAACACCAAAGTTCAATATTTTGTTTGCACGATTATTTCCTCGCAACAAGACTACTCGTGGCTAATGGTTCCTGGCATAATTCTGACGATAGGCCGATTTTGGCTTCACACATTTTTTTGACAACAAATAACTTTGTCATGTCCGCCACCAACCTTCAGAGCAACAAATAACATTGGCCATGCAAGTGTCCAAGCCCCCATAACACTAGCGATCCCCCCCTAGTATTTCCTTTTATTTTTGCTTGCTTCAATAAAGGGAATCCGGAATTGCAATTTCACACGCATGGTAACCTTGTGGAGCTTTCCTGGTACTTATTACAAATTGTAGTACGACAATTGTCAAACGAACAGAATCACTCACAAACTTAAAATTTCCTCAGAAAGGCATTGCTTCATGCCAATTCGAGGCCAATAAGTACTTGAAACTAGGTGTACATTCACAAAGCTCAACAATCAACATCAGCTCAGTTCTCTACACATTTGGCATTATGTACATGATCAAGTTGGTTTTAGTATTGACATTTCATCCCGAGTATAGCCTCAACCTCGACCGTATCACCTGTCGACATATCGGACACCTGGTGAGGTTCTCCCCACATTCCCTGCAGCACTGATGTTTGCACAAAATGGGGAAAAAATTAGCATTATGTTCCCTCATTTCCATAGGTTTGCATAATGCAGTGTACTAGAAACTCTGGATTTCTCCTCACCATGTGGCCACAGCCAAATGCTAGATCCTTTGCATTGGTCAAGCAGATTGGGCACACCTACAAGGACATAAGCATCTGCTGCTGAGCCCAAAAAAAAAAAAATGAAAATCTGTATAGCTTTCTTTTTTCTTCTTACCTGATCTTCTCTTGGTGCTGAAGGCTGTCCGCTGACGTCGCTGGCTCCCCTCCTCAACGACGGTTGCCTCTGCGCAGCCGGCAGAGGCGGTGGCGCCGGCACGACTCTCTTGGCCGTCCCCGTGGATCGACTGCGTTCATATTCAGACAACCAGCAAGAAATTCAATATTCAGAAAGATTCAGACGACTGTCACAAGAAAGAAGATTTAACAGGAATGGAGCTCTGGCACACCCTACTACACATTATTACCCCAGGATGCCGAGCTCCATGGTGGCCTTGTACTGCATGGGGACCTCCATGAGAGCCGCGAGAGCGAACGCCGACTCCTTCTGCTGCGGCGTCGTGTTCCTTGACATGATCGAGGTGAAGTTCACAAACTGCAGCGAACATCACATCACATTGATGCATAGAGTACGCAGGCCAAAAGCAGACTGCATTGTGGATAGAATTTGCTAGTCCAAGTTCAGAGTTTGAACTGTATGGAGCCAGTGAGGGTGAATTCCTGAATGATGCTCACCTGAAAGTTGTCGAAGTCGCGGGCGGGGAGCTTGTCGTCAAACTTCTGCATGTCCTCCCATGGACCATCCCCAACCCCAACCAGCACAATGGACAGAGGGTAGGAGCTGAGAAGCCAAATAAAAAACTTTTCCATCAGATGTTTTCTTTTCCATCAGATGTTTTCGTAGATCAGAAGCCTGACATTGTGGATATCGCTATGGTGTCTCTTGCCGTACCTTGCCATGACAATCGAGTCCACTGTTCTCCTCTCCTGTGGGCTCAGATCACCGTCACTTGTGTCAACACTTCTAGTCACCTGAATTCCAGCGTTTTGATTTTACCAAAGGTCAGCAGTGAATCGGTCAGGATTCAGGAACGGAAGAACAAGATCATGGAAGCACCTGGCCATCGGCAACTATGACAAGAACATGGTACTGCCCTCCACTCCTGTCCACAATGTCGACGGCTGCCTCCACGATCGGTGCGAAGGACGTCGGCCCTGCCATGGAAGACAGTTAAAAAATGCACTGTAAGTAGTCATAAAGATGGATCAACATACAAGAGGTCCATGGAGAACAACAATGTATGAGTCATTGAGAGTTTTGATTATCACCGGAGAGCCTGAGGTGCGGCACGATCTTCCGGTAGCAGGACAGGACCTCCTCAAAGCCGTGGCATGGCGTGTTGTCAGGGTGGAAGCTGAACACGTTGTAGTCATGGGTGGTTGCTGCAAGAAGCAGATTGCGAGCACAAGTAGAAGAAAGAACAAGGATTGGCAACTGTTAGCTGCTGTCATGAGCTCATTTTATGCGGCAACAAATCTCAAATCTATCAGTCACGCTGTTCGCCACCCTGAAACTTGCCGTGTCTGAAACTCCTCTGAACTCACCGTCGCCGAAGCCGTAGCAGGGGATGAGATTGTCCTCGTCGAACGGCGCCAGCGTCTTGCCGATGATGCTGATGGCTTGCTCGTACGGGTTCGGGGTGTCGCCGATCCTGTGCAGGCTCTGCCCGCCGAATGATCGCTTCCCTGAACATGAACATGGAGAACGAAGCAAGGATATCGATCACTGAACATGAACAGAACCACCTCGACCTGAACTGAAGACGTGCCATCACGACGCTGTTCATGTTCAGTTCAGGTTGCGTTTTTTACCTGTCCATTCGTTGCTCTTGGTGAAGTCTATGCCCAGGATCAGGTTGGACGACTCGAGGCCCTGCTCGCGCAGCGCCGCCGCCACCTGCGCAACGAAATTTTGCACCGGTGATGAGCTGGCCGCAGGAAACGTTGACAGCGGATCGACGAGGTTTTTTCCATGTTGAAATCAGTGCTCAGCAACATTTTTGTTGCTGTATATATAGTTTTCTAATAGGAACCAGTACCAAAAAGAACAAGCTAGGAGGATCTACGAAGCTTGTGCGAGCCAGATCGGAACCTGCTCGAGCGACGTGTAGGTGTCAGGGATGTAGGAGTACTTTTTGGTCAGCATCGCCCTCCGGTGCCCGCCGCCGGCGACGTCGTGGGCCGACGGCTGCCGGCTCACTGAACGATGCCTGGTGGTCGGGGCCCTCCCAACCGACCGCCGGTGGCCGCCGCCGCCGCCGAACAGCGCGCCGAGCACTCCGCCCATGCGAGCAAGAAGATGCCAAGCGCTAGAGCAGGAACATGCGACCTCGATCAGAGAAGCCGGAACAGCCAAGGATCTGCGTCGAGGCGCACGCCAAGAAGAAACTGAACAGGAAGATAGCACGGCACGGAGACGATAGTTAAAGCTGGAAAATTTCGTTGGAACGGATGGAATTCTTTTTGGACGATGATGAAAGAAAAGGGTTTTTGCGACGAAGTTTCTTGGACCTTTCCTTGTTCCGTTGGTCAGTTGGGAAGGAGGACATAAAAGCTCTTTATTCCATGCTCATCTTTGCTTGCCTGGCTTTGTTTCGTTTTGATGCTCCTCGGTGCCCAAAGAAAGCAGTGACGAGCACGGCTCGGTCTGATGCGTCGGAGAGTCCAGTACTCACCAACTGCCATGCCACGTTAGTTCCGCGTAAGCTCTGAAACCTTTCGTCTCAGCAAGTGTGTTAAAGCTGCAGATTCGGAGCCCTGTCGATCACAAGTCTCGTCAGACGTCATAGGGATCCTTAAATGAAAATAGCACTAGTGCAGACAGGCGTGCTGTGGCACTGACGATATGTCTTGTTCACAATATATATGAGATGAGATAATGTTCCGTTCCGTGTCTTGGATACATGACGAGTCATGTGATGTGTCATGCACGCGATGCCTGTGGCCCTGTAGCAAAACCATGAAACTTTCGAGGAAAGAACCAACCATATGAGTTGTTTGGTTGGCTACCGCGCACTTCGGCGTGCCTAGCGAGCTAGAGTCGTGGTGGGTAGCAACTAGCAAGCCACGATCGGTGTTTGTGTGGTGCAGTAATGATCGCTGTAAGGACGTAGGAGTAGTAGCTAGGTTCATCACTGCATGAAACGAGTATGTGACAAATGGGGTCACCAACTTCGGTGAATAATACTAGTTAACATCGATCTCTCTGTTCTTTTTAGAATTTTGGGCATGCGTTTCGATTTTTCATGGCCTTTAAAGAGCAACTCGGAAATGCGATATTTGTGACTAGCAACTTTTCTAGGGGCCTGGTCTAGCTAGAATAAAAATTGTTATGTTATAAAATATTTGAAATCTAGCTATACTAGTGATTTTCATCCACACAATCTATGAAGTTTTGAGTATATATTGGGCTGTTCAAATTTTGACGACACCGATGCTAGAATGTCTGAAAATAAAATGGTGTTGGGTAGATGAATCCCAAAACGGGCACTCAATCCCTTGCTTGTTTCCTAGGTTGGTTGATGGAGCATGTATCCATAAAAAGTACCGTTATTCCTCGCAAAAGAAAAAAGAGATAAGTTAGAGCTGATGTTCATTTTCATTATACAATCTGTGCAATATTCCTCTTCCAAACAGTGTCACTTCAAGAACTCATATTTGATAATAACATGGATTTTAGCGCCATAAGGATACGTCCTCACGTGGGCGTACATCCATACAAAAGGTCTTTTAAAAAGGTTACAGTGATATTTTAATATTTCCTGTGTACTATAAAGTGGACTTAGTGCAGCTTAAGCTTGGAAGTGGAGAATCATGTTTGCAATCAAGTTTTATACAAGATATAGATTGTGTAAAAAATGTCAACATCCTCCTTACTTGTGTCCCATAGGCTATAGACAGGGGAGCTGATTCCCGTGGGCAAAGGATCGCCTGTGAGAAGGCGAATATATGCACTAATTCAATGTCTGAAAATGTTCTCCCTTTCTCAGACCATACTCTAGCATGAACTAATCATATCTAGATTCTCGTTTTGACAAAGATGCAAAGTTGCAAACTGCAATCTAGTTTAGGAAAATAGATATTTTCACGCATACAACTGACTCTAAGGATTTCACACCACTTTATTCCACGCTATGAAGATGTTTTTTTAATCCATTTTATTTTGTCTCACAAGCTTCCATCTTGTATGGATATTAGAGTTAGAGCTTTGCCAATATTAGATCAAAGCTTTCTTTTACCTGACATATGAAATGATTAGTGCAGGAACCTTGTGGTTTTCTAAACCTTTTCTTTATGATAGGATCAAGAAGGAACATACTGTCAGTTTTCCCTCTCTCAAAACAAAAAGAATGAAAAAGTGAAAAGAAAGAAACGTAATTTAAGTTCTTCTTGGAAACTCACTGGGAGAATTATCTTCGGCCCATTTGCAAGCTAGGCCCACTATTACGATACATCTTTTAGCTCATATGGACCAACTAAGCCCAACGATGCGGCCCATCTGAAACCATCCAGCATTTCCACTCGCCCTACCTCTCCTCCCGCCGCGCCGCCTCCTCGCCGATTGCCGCCGCCGCGGCCTGCCACTCAGCTGTCCTCGCACCCCGCGAGCGTCGTCGAAGACGCTGACGAGGCGTCCGGCACTCCAATGGCGCAGGCCTCGGCCTGGGCGCTTCTGCGCCGTCTCAGGCGCCATCGCGACCCCGCCGCTACGCTGCTCCGGCGCCGCCTCCTCTCCTCCGCCCCAGCCTCATCCTCTCCGGGCGCGCATCCCGGCCCCCACCAGCTTGGTGGATACAGCGGAAGCAGCGGCCTCTCCGCTTGGGTCGGCTCCCACCCGCGCCAGCGGCTTCCTCGGCGTCAGCACGCGGCGGCTACAGCTACGAGGGCGGCGCACCAAGCTGCTTCGAGGTAGGGATACCCGAATAACGGCGCCTCGCTGTATTTATTCTCTTCTCTCGAAATGCTCAAGCTACTGGCCAGTTGACGAACCTTCGATTCATGTCTCGCAGCCCCGAGAGCCCCGTGGCGACAGCGTCGAGTGAGGCTGGCACTGTAGCTTCGCATTCTGAGGCCGTGCGTTTCATCAAGTCCACGTTTGGGAAGCTCGAAGGTATGTGACCATGACATGTTAATAGCCATTTCAACTGCGTAGGTTAGCCATTGTCTGTTTCGTGACCACACTTTCAATTGCGTAGCTTATGTGACCAAACTTTTTGACCGTGATTATGTAACCATGACATTGTCTGTTTTGCTAATAGCCAATTCAAATGTGTAGGTTATGTGACCACACATTTTTGACCCGAGTTGATCTTTACAATAATTCTCATGTTGCTAGATAGAACAATTATGTGTCATTTAATCTGTCGATGGTAGCATTGGGCACACAATAATACAAGTAGTGATAACCACAATAATTACTATGTATACTCAAAAGGAATGCCAAGCCTTGTTCCGGTGATGATTTGCCAATGACATGATCACAACCATTTTTTACTCCATAAAGTAATATTCTTTTGAAAGGTGAAATGTACTTCTGGTTCACATTATGAATTGTGATGTGTTAAACTGCTAATCATTTAATTCGGTGTTGCTGCAATCCTTTAACCCTTCCTTTTATTTTTGTGATATACAGGAGAACATCACTGTTGGTTGAATGCCACAAATGGTACTTGGAGGACCTTGAATGAAGAAGGAATATATCTTATTCTTTTGTATCGATGTTGTGATACATTAGATAGCAACAACAAATGCTCAGCTGCTTTTGAAAAGTTGAAATATCTTCAACGGAGGTAGTTGCGTGAAAACTTGCCAGCTTCATTTCATTGGATAATTTTGAGCCTTTTCTAATCTGGCACCTTTTAGGTACCCACGCATAAATGCTTTTGCTGTGCAGCATGGGGGTGATACGAGTTCCTTAGATGCTGAAAGCCAGGCAGTTCATACAGTAATGAATGAGTTCATTACATTTCCTATTTTGAAGACAGACAAAGACTTTTCCAATGTGAGGCACACACCTTTGAGATTTTCTCGTCAATAGAATAGTTTGGAAATATTTTATTAGAAGTAAGCATTTTCCATACATAATTCATAGATTTAGTCTAATTATGCATTTTCTATCCACTTTGCTAATCTATTTCAGACTTGATATAAGCTTTTGTAGAACTGCATGTCTTTTGTTTTTCCGTTCATCTATTAAATAAAATACTTGGTTGAAAAAGAAATTTCCTTTTGATGAGAATTCAGATGACAGGTGCTTGCTACTTGCTACTTGAAGGTTCTAAGGACCCTTTGCTGTTCTCAAAGTGGCATGAGGAGCCTGAGGTCATGATTAAGGGTAGAATCTGGACACCGTTTTACGTATATGCAATTTTGCTTGTCTATTTCTATGGATCACTTTAGCTTCTCCATAATATTGCTTAAATGTCTTGCTGAGATTTGAATCGTATCAACTGCAGCCATAGAAGAACTTAGTGCATTAAAAGAAGAACCTTCTGAAAATGTTCTATCAAGGGTTTCATGGCAGAAAGATGAGGTCGCGAAAGAGCCATTTGTTGGTTCCTTCAGAAACTTGTTACTGTATCACCCAGGTACTTACAGCTTCTATCGTCATTTAACTTAAAGCATCATGTTTGCAGTCTAACATATATCAGACATTGAAGCCAGTCATACTTTTGGTTATTTGCATCCATAAGTGCTAAATCTACATTTTAATATGATGCAGCCTGTATATCAGTTGATGAAGAGGGGGATCGCATTTTTATCTCCGACAGTAACCACCATAGGGTCATCATAAGCAACAGCAATGGGATGATTATGGATTGTGTAAGCATGACATGCTGTTTAATTTTGGTTCCAGTCTTATCCTTGTGGATGGAAGTTCTGCAGACATGCAAGGTAATGAATTGATATTTGTGTTTTGCTTTGCAGATTGGATCCTCCCCAGGCTTTGAGGATGGTGAATTTGAATCAGCCAAGTTCTTGCGCCCAGCTGCATCATTTTATCATGCTTCTGAAGACTGTTTATATATTGTAGATTCAGAGGTAACAATCCATAGTATATCGCCTTTGTTTATTTTGTTTAAAATCTATATAAATAGATCTACATTTTTAGATCAATAAAAGCCAGTAAGGTGTCTAGAAATATACTTTTAAGTGTTAGGTAGAACTGTAGAAGTAACAGTGTTCATTGTAATTAATTGTGAAAAGTTATGGCAATCCACAGTGCTAAAAAATTATGTCATTCTTTGACAGAATCATTCAGTCAGAAAAGCAGATTTGGGAAGAAGGATTTTAGAAACAGTTTATCCAGTCTTCAACAAAAGCAGTGGCATCTTGAGTTGGATTATGGATACGCTTGGTTTGAGAAAGGAAGTTGCTCCAACTATTCAAGATTTTGATGCAGACTCAGTAGCACTTCCATGGCACTTGATACAAATTTCAGAGGATGACTTATTAATCGCGGACCGCAAGTATGCCCCTGTTCTCATTCCCTCAAAACATTTTTGGCATTTGATTATCTTTTTTCATGTAATGCTTTAATTAGCGTTTGTATGATCTGGAATCTGATTTATGTTGTGCATTGTGTCCGCCCTTCCTAAGTTGGGCCAGGTTTGGGTTTGATATGTTGCAAATTTCTACAACTCAACCTGATGTTGAAAGTGAGGCTCAATGGTGCTTTTTGATTCTCACAGTTCATATTTTTGGATAGATGAAAAAGATAGCAATACGCACTAATGAATACAGTGCATTTTCCATTAACGTACAACCAATGCTATTTTCCATTTTTTCCATGATTAACTATCAATGATTGGTTTTAGTTTGGCATATGGTCACAATATGCCATAGGTCAAGTATTTGTGGCTCCCATTGCATATTGACCTGAATAGTAAGTTATTAGACAATTATTCGTAGTTCAGACACTTTCTTTTTTTTTCCCTAGCTTTGAAGTACCGTGGATCCTGAGAATCTCAACTGGTGAAAGACAGGATATTGGAAGAGGTTAGTATGCCTTACTGTTTTGTTTATATATACGCCAAACAATTTCCCTATCTCATTGATCTAAAGTTGTGTGAAGGTAGAGCTGAAATAATGGAGTCATACCAGCAAATTGTAAATGAGAGGTGTGCCCTTCTTAAGGACATACACACAAATTGGTCATCACGTGCTCAAGAACATTCGGATTCGTTGGAGAAGATCTCGAACAAGGAACTTGTATCATCAGTTTCAAGATTTCAGAATTACGTTGTGTTCTGCGATACAGGTTGATCTTATTGATATTATGGTTTCCTTTTGGTGTCAAATCATATCATAAGTCATTCTAATTCTCTTTTATTGGTTTGAAGATGGTCAAAGAGTTTTGAAGTACAACTTGGATACCAAGAACATCTCAAATATTCACTTTTCTAATTGTGAGGTCCTTGGGTTGCCGTATTGGTTTTTTTGCAATCTCGAGAGGGTATCAACCTGGTGAGCTGTTGATTCTCTATCAAGCATGGAAATTGTCTTGCTGATGAAGTGATGATAGAAATCTGCCTTCCTTTGATGTCCCTGACATAATTTTATCATTACCTCGTGTTGGCAGGGGACATTCAACTGGTCAGTTTCAAGAGCATATCCGTCAAGTAGATGTGCTTCCTGGTATTTTTCTTACCACCTGTTTTCTTGTCATGATATGTCCATAGTTGATTCTTAATGTTTACATTAGTTATTGCATCCATGTGATGTCTATTTATCTGCAATAGTTTGATGCACCATTCTACCTCTTTTTCTTTGTCATGTGCACAATCTTTTCACGATTGCTTTGTCTGCATTACTGGAACACAGAATTCTCATCCTCGCTGCATGTTATATCTATGCTCTTTATATGTTTTTTGTTAGTCTTGTGCGTTCAGTTCTCAAGTTTTTCTTGGTATAATGACATTATTACAATAGCAAAAGAGCTTCAGGAATTTAGTACTATACTTAAAATTGTCACGAAAATTGCTGTCAGTCTGAGGTTCACAATCCCAAGAGGACTTTATGCTGTAGTATACTATTCTGGTAAGATAACTCCATTAACTGGAGGTGTTCTATTTACCAGGAAAGTGCAATATTACAGTCTACGTAGACATTCCGGCTGACACTGAACTTGCCGCACCTTTGGCCGAGAACTGTATTTGGCGCCAAGTAAGGGGATCTGGTGCTGAGATTTCTGGTTCTGATGGACCAGAAACGACAACAGAGAAGGTAAAAACACACCCTTTTCCTCTTTATAATCAATGTAATTCTCTGTTTACTTAGCAGTTGGCAAGCGTCTGATCAGATGGAAATGTGCATGGTATCAGGTTGGTATAGCACAGCAATGGTATGATGAGCTAGACAACCTAGCCTTCTCTGAGGTTGCTGAGGAACCCGCTCAGCACGAAGGCGATGATAAACCTGCAGATCAAAGCTACCAAGACCAGCGAACAGTGCAGTTCACCTGCACAGTGAACGTCAGCCCTGGGACATGCGAGGTGCGATCTTTTTTCCTCCTACGAAGACCTTACCTGTAGGAAACGCTACTCACTGCTACGTGCTTTATAGCACACACTTATCACTTTTTTAATTAAGGTAATAAAGAAAACATCACACTGGTCATGTGTTGTTTGCAGCTGGTGGCCTCTGCTGCGCTGTACCTGAAGATCGCGAGAACGAGAGCCGACCTCGGGGACCAGAAAGCGGCGGTGAAGAGGATCATCGGCTGCCAGCACCGCGAGGAGCACGCCGGCGTGGAGCTGCTGATGGGGAGGAGCTGCGCCGACGCGAGGGACCTGGTGGTGGCGAAGCCGCTGCACCTCAGGCTCCGGCTGCTGTGCGCCGATCACCCCGCCGGCGCCACCAACAAGGAGACCATCCACACCGAGTCCAGCCTCAAGATCAACGTCTCGTTAGACTAGCCACTAGTATAATCATAACATACATTTTTTTTTTCATACTGGACTGCCATTTATTGCACCACGCCACGCTGCAACACGAGCTGGATCGTTGGAGCACTTTGTGTTTTTGTTCCACGAGCGATAAAACTGCGGAGTCGCTGTGGGAGAACTTAACTAGTAGTACAGTACTGGTACAGTACTGCTTCGAGAGAGAGAGAGAGAGAGTTCTGCTTGTTATTGACATTCCCAACTGACTTTCGGTTCCACATGAAAAAAAAAAATTCTCGTTTCAGAGTTCTTCTGAACCAACGATTTTCGGTTGAATTTTAGACATGTGCTAACCGTTTGGGCTGCACATCATTCTGCACTTTTCAATCGTTTGGCACCCACATGGTGGTTGTTGCTTTTGGTACCATGACGATCCCATCAAATGTCGGCAACGCGCGAGCACGAGAGGGCTCAACAATTTTGTAGTCACCGTAGGCAAATGTCATGTGTTGATGATACGTGCCAAACCTTTGACTCGCCTAACGATTTTGACTAGCAAAAATCCGCCTATTCGATACGAAGGGGGAAAAAAACACGAAAAGCGTCAGCTGCCGTACCATTTCAAGCGCGGTGAGTGGGGCCCGAGTGCAGCGACCTGAGGGGGATCTGCTCCCGGCTCTGCGGCGCACGCAAACATTTTCATTCCCTTCAAGACTGGACTCCCCCACCTCACCAGGGAGGGAGGCGACCGACCACGCGAATCACGAAGCACAACACAAACACAACCGTGATTGTCGTGTCTCCCGCCGGAGTCGTCGCCGCAGGCCCGCGGCCATGGAGAGAAATGGCGGGAAGCCGTCGCCGGCGGCGAAGTGGCAGGACGGCGCGGTGACATACTTCCACCTCCTCTTCTACATCGCCATCTCCGGCGGCCAGATCTTCTTCAACAAGGCAAGCACCACCCACTCCTTCTCTTCCCTCCACCTCCCAGCTCGCCGCCTCACTAGATTCCGCCCCCTCGGGCCCGGCTGCTGCTCGCTCCGGCGGGAGGTTTACGTGTCCGGGGTCCCTCGTTTCCGCTGCCGAATGCGCTGGATTTCGGAATCAACAGGCTCCGGCCGTGTCTGGTGGCGAGCCCGCGCCGCTGTGATTTGCAGATTTCGACGGGTTAGCGTCGCCCGGGGGACGGAGTCCGGGACGATTCGTCACTAACTCCTCGCTGGGTAGGAAGGTTTGGTGGGGGATTTTGGGTGGAAAAACGGTTGCATTACCTCTCCGTGGCACAGGGCAATGCGTTTGACTTGCAGCTGGGGATTGTTCATGGTCGTGGATGTCTGTTAGAGCATAGAAGTTCAGCTTGCCAATATCACCGTCTTGTGATGCCCAACTGACTCGTACTTTGCAGTGAATCACTTTTACCGCTCCTCTGCTTCTCAGGGGATGTCAGAAAACTAGTTGCTCCGCTAGCATGTAAAAAAATTTGGAGAACTGTCACAGTTAGTTCCATGAGAACTTACAAGTTCTCGGGGCCCAATTATCCTACACAGTTATTTAGACTTTGTTGTGACTTTGCGGATGAAATGCGTGCGTCTCTTTCCCGTCAAATTCTGCCTTCAGAAGCTTGAGATCTGGGCTTTGTTGTTAGTTGCTTTGCTCGAGCTATGTGGATCTCCTTTTTTCTGGGACAGGTTGACTTGCTTGCCATGTGACACCTCTTAGCTACTTCAACAATAAGAAATTGACTTTCTTTTTCCTGCTAAAGTTTGCGACACATGTGGTTACTAGCTCGATCTGGATGGATACAAAGATACTCTCTGGCACTATGATTTTTTCCCCGGGGAATTTTGAAAATTCTGTTTGCAGTGGTTAGGTGTGGTGCTGCAGTAGCAGTATTGTTAAGAATGTCTTAATGTGTTTTGCTGACCGCGAAAGCCTTTTACCTACTATATAGACCATGTGTCAAAGTTTGGATACCACCTTGATTTTTATTTTTTAAAAATCAGCAGTTTCCACTTATTTCATTGGTTCTGTATTCATTTTCAACAAGAATAAGATCATTCTAAAAGATCATTGGACAAGCATGGTGCTGGTCTTTCCATATTCGCATATAAGGGTAAATATGGATAACTCTTTTTTTGGATTGCTCGTCATTGGTTAGAACCCTGGAGGACATAGTTCTCTTTGACTTCACGATGTAAATGAGTATTCTGGGTTCATGCCACATACTGAACATGTGTGAATTCTACAAAATAGAAGTCTTGGTGGATTATTGAAATTATTGTGATCAATCAGAATTTCTTTACACTCGCAGTTGTATAAGACTTCATTCTTGATACTAGTTGGTAAACAACCAGTTCCTTTTTTTCTTCTTTTTTTTTAGGTATGATATCCAGCTATGAAGTGCCATCATTGATGTTGCTAATAACATTATGTTCCTTTTCTTTTTCAACCTTGCTAAGCACTTCTCTCTGGCTTGGTACAGTGGGTGTTATCCTCGAAAGAGATCAACTTCCCCTATCCAGTGGCACTAACTCTACTGCACATGGTCTTCTCGTCGGTAGTGTGCTTTGCAATTACAAAAGTTTTCAAGGTACTTGTCGTTGCGCATTGGAGGAGACGCCAATGTTATCTATGTTACTAATTAGCAGTTTAATAACTAAGAGTTCTTGCATTACTTTTGGTTTCGTGGTATTCAGTAGAATCAAACTTACTATTTCTCTTTACGTTTACGATGTTTCCCAGATCATAAAGATCGAGGAGGGAATGACTACAGATATGTGAGTCTTTGTTCTCATTAGTTTTCCATGGCATATCATTTTGTATTGCATGTCGAAGACCAACTATGAGTACGACATGCATATGCAGCTATCTTGCCTAGTATACACAGATCACAGAGACATTATCCCCATTTTGTACTATGATTGCATATTCAAGCATGATATCGATATTCTTGTAGCAATACGAAATGAACATTTCCCATAGATAATATGGGTTAGTTCTCATCGGAATAAACATAACACACTCTCGCCAATATACAGCCTTAAAAAAAATCAAGATTAATGAGTTTTTACTTTGTATGTATGGACCCTAGAAGATTCCTATTTAGGGAATGACCTCCCCTCAGAAAAATGATTTGTTATTTGTCCATAACACGGAATTGTGGGCATAATGCTTGCTGTGCTGTTCTGGATTCATCGTTCTGTTCATAGTAGTTACTGGAGTTCCACTATTTTTTCTGACCAGTTCACGTGAACTTTCAGATATATTAGTTCAGTCATTCCAATCGGAGCAATGTTTGCCATGACACTATGGCTAGGGAACAGTGCATACCTCTACATATCTGTTGCCTTTGCACAGATGTTGAAGGCAATAAGTATGTGTGTTATCTGGGTTTAGTTTAAGATGGGCTGGCATGTCCTTTTACTATTTTTTGCATGATGCTAATATACACCTTATTGATCATTCAGTGCCTGTAGCTGTATTTCTCCTTGGGGCAGCATTCGGCTTAGAAGAAATGAGCTATAAAATGCTTGCTATCATGTCTGTCATCAGTGTTGGAGTTATTGTGGCTTCTGTTGGTGAAATTACAATCAGTTGGGTTGGAGTGGTTTACCAGATGGGTGGAGTTGTCGCAGAAGCCCTTAGACTTATTTTCATTGAGATATTTCTGAAGAAAAAGGGTGTCAAACTAAACTTGATATCCATGATGTACTATGTTAGCCCGTGCAGGTATGTTAGCAATATGTTCTACTAATTTATTAACTTGAAAATGCTGGCTGTTATTTTAACTTCATCTATTATATTGCCTGCAGTGCTCTGTGCCTGTTTATCCCCTGGTTGTTCTTAGAGAAGCCAAAGATGGATGATAGTATTTCATGGAACTTTCCTCCATTTACATTGTTCTTGAACTGCCTGTGCACTTTCATACTCAATATGTCAGTCTTCCTTGTCATATCACGGACAAGTGCACTGACAGCTCGTGTTACTGGAGTTGTGAGGGATTGGTCTGTAGTTCTCCTGTCAGCTGCCATCTTCGCTGATACAAAGCTTACTTTTATAAACATAGTTGGATATGCAATAGGTATTCAACTGATGAAGCCGAATTATTTAACTTCATAATTGTCATAATTGGTTTTTCTTTATTGAGTATATCTTTTATGTTACAAGTGCTAAATCAGTTAAATTATATCTAAGCTATCCATTTGCAACCTGCAGCCATAGCAGGTGTCGTTGCATATAACAATCATAAGCTCAAAGTGAAACCTCAAGTGAACCAGCAGCAGGGTGAGGAGAACAAAGTCAACCAAGGAAGCCCTCGAGATGTCGAGTTATCAATGAACTCTACAAAAGAAGCTTCATAACACCAAAGTTGTGAGATTTTGATACAGTTTCTTGGGGGAAGGTAAATAGATTTCAGATATCAATACTGTACAGTGCACATGACACACATGTCATCTCCAATTTCCTGATGCGCATTCATTCACTTATGTCCCAGGAGAAGCTGGCTATTGATTTTGCTGAGTTGGTCAGCTCTCCATGGACAAAATACATTCTTTTCATCCTGTAAATCGACAGGGAAGATATTTGTACAATGATGTTCAAGAAGTCAAGGCATCACCATACCATTTGTACTATTGTTCCCTAAAACTGGGGACATGTCATACGGATCAAGTAGGTTCAGTAGTGTAATTTTTTTTTCTCTTGGGAATTCATCAGGTGCTCCGAAAGATGGAGCCCTGAATCCTTGTTTGTACTTGGTTTCTTGGGAGGTCTTGGGAACGAAGATATCTTCATGTGAAGTACGTTTGGTAATGGCAATGTAATTTTGACAGCCCAAAGCCTGTGATGAGGGTTAACACTTGCCAATCTGCTGTGAGCGCTCTCGCGAAGGCTCTACACCGCTCTTCCCTGTAGCAACAACTCCTTTCTCCAGATCTCCTCGGCCCCCCTCCTTCTTCCTTCCCGGTGATTGCCGGCGGTAAGGAGGGGGTCCCACCCTGTTGCTAGTAGCTAGTAGTACTAGGTAGTAGCAGATGTGCTAGTAATAAGTACGTTTGGTGATTGCCGTGCTTTTAGTTAGTGTTTTCTTCTCCAGCACCGGTTGTTTGTGTTCTTTGTTTGTTTCCCATGTGGAAGGTAGGCGTGATGCCTTTTGTCCTCGCCGGATTCCTTTCCGACGAGTGTATTCTCCCCCAATCTGTTCTCTCTGTTGCTTTGCAAGAGGTGCAGTGGTGGCAAGGCTTCTTGTCTTGTATTTCCAGGTCAATTCTTCTTCATGGATGCCTCAAATCCTCTGCTTGGGTTGATCGCCGATTGTTGCTGGTCCCCAGATCTGGTGGAGGATTAGCTTTTTGGTCGAGTCCGGTGTTGCTTCCACAAGATCTACGACTCCGACCCTTGCAACTTCAGGTGCGCATGTCGAGGCGACTGCTGGGCGGGCCGCCGGCGAGTCAATCGCGTCGCACATCGAAGCCCTTCCGTCACTCTTGTCGCGGTGGTTCGACGGCTCTTCGTCGTTCTCATCGTCTGGCCCAGATGCGAGTGGCGGCGTCTGTGCTTGGAGTTGACCTGAAGCTTCCGGAGAAGCTTGCCTCGTCAAGCCTGCAACGACACCGAAGCCTCCTTCGCTGCTGGTGTGGTGTCCATTCTCAAGAGGACCCTGATGTAATTTTTATTTTCTTATTTGTCCTCTTTGATACTCTCAAGGTCCTGGATGTAGTTTGCAATCCTTGCAAGGACCCTTGTACGAGTGTTTTTGTTGTACTTGTACCTCTTTCAGAGTAATGGAAAGTCCAGACCCTACGGGGTCGTCTACCTTCAAAAAAAAAAAAAAAGCCTGTGATGATATCTACACCCATTGGATTCCTCAATGGCCATGGTGATAGTTTATATGAAGGATTGTTTTTTATGTATGAAGTATGTTTGGTAATGGCAATGTAATTTTGACAGACCAAATATTACCATGATACTTACACCAAATACCATGATATTTACAATATCAAATTCCTCAATTTGTTGAAAGTTTATAGGAAGAATGTTTTTGATCTAGAAAAGATACGAAGGATGTGCCATGTAAGTTGCAACTTGCAAGAGGCTAAAGAGCTTGCTGGCACAGAAGTTGGGCTTTAGTGAGGATCTTTTTTCTCTTGTTATTATTCAGATGAGAGAGCTGCAGAAAAATTCTCGCGTTTTTATCTATCAAAATGGGAAATTATTATTCTACCTGAGAGGTTAACATGCCAAGGCTCACCACTCAAAAAAAAAATTTCAACAAAATATTTTATATAATTTTCCTGACTTTGGAAACGCGAGTGAACTGTAACAACCCTGTCGCCTGGCCCAATTGAGTTCATTTGGTTCGGCCTCAATTTGGTTGAGCCCGGCCATCTCAGCCAGGCCACACCCAGCCCAACCGCTCCCCTCCCGCTCGGCGGCGGCGCGCTGCGGAGCGAGCAGCGCCTTTTCGCCGGCAGCGTGGGCAGCAGAGCCAGCGGCTGCCTCGAGCCGCCATACGGCGGTGTCGGCCTGTCGGGCCTTGGGCATCAACGCGCCGCTCATCCTGAAGGCTCCAGGTTCGTTCACGCGCCACTGAATTAAGTAATTCGAGATGAAATCGCTTCGATTTTTGAAGCTGTTGTTCGCAAGATTCTCAATGTTTTAAATCGCTGTGCAGCTTTCTGTTGGGGAAACCGATCCTAGGATAATGGAAGAGGTGGATCCTCCAGAGAGTTCCGCTTCTGACGGCAAAGAAGAGCAGCAGAAGGCTGCCCTGCCGCTGCCGGCCTCCTTCCTCGAGTTCCTCAGCGAGAATGGACTGGACCCAGCTGTTTACTCCATGGCGTCCACCATCCCGCGTTACATAAGGTGAGGAGGCTCAGCCCAACACTGGCTCAATCCGTGCTGCAATGCACCTGTACTTTTTGTGGTTGAAGACCTCTTTATTGCGCATTGTTTTTAATCTTGATTTTGAAGAGGGAGTTTGATTTGAATTTCTGGTTCAAAGGCTCAAACCAGGCATGGAGTCCCAGACTGCAAGGATTGAAAGCGAGCTGAATTGTTGTCTCGAGAAAGTTTCCTGGCTGCCAGGTTTCTACGCTATTCCGCCTGAAGTTCACATTGCTGGCTCCAAGGCATATCAGGAGGGGAAGGTAAGAGAAATTCAAAGTTTGATTGTTTAACTGTCCTGTTCGATGCTTGCATAACACAGTGGTTTGTCTTTCTTTAAACCATTCTACCATTCTAGTATAGCTGATTTTAACTGTTGTATGACGTGAAGTAGTCCGCTTCAAGCGCAACATATGTATATTTAGCTTAAGGATCGATTGTGTGACATTTTCCTTAGAGAAAAAGTATGTTAGAGACCAAATGCCATCAAAACTAAGTAATCGGTAGATGAGGGAAACTGCACCTGCGATTATTAACATGGGGATGTGGGTACAGCTCAAGTTCAAGCTTTTGCTGTTCAATCTGATACATCAAGAGTGCTTCTTTTGTTGCAACCTATATCGCCTAAATTATAAAATATTTACTCCTTTGTTGCTATTTCCTATTTGTGGTAGAAGCTAGGATTCCACGTGCTAAGATTCTACGTTGCAAACATACTGTGTTATGATGTTCTTACAATGCTTGTTTTCTGTTCCATTGTCAAGCTTAGCGTGTTTACACCGCAGATTTATGGAATCGATGCAGCATCTGGAGCTGCTATACTAGCACTCGATGTTCAACCAGGAGACCATGTTCTTGACCTCTGTGCTGCCCCAGGTAGTTATTTATATCAATCCATTTATTCTACTTTGTTGTAGCAGTAAGAAACAATTTGCGTGTTTCATGCTCTGATCAATATGGCAGTGTTGCAAGAACTAGTTTTATCCGTAGCCATAACCATGAGCATGACGTCCATCCATGTCTGATTGGTGTTTTGTTAGGTAGCTTTTTTACCCACTTGCATCTATATGACCACAAATTGTACTTGTAGAATGTAGAAACCACTCGCAGCTATTCCTCCTTCTAACACCATCATCTCCAGTTTATGGGATTGCAGTTATGAATGTGTTCTGCGGCATTATTCCTGTAAGGCTGTAATATGTTGTGTTCTGTTTTCGTTGGTGTATGCTCACCTGTTTTATCCTCATGTATTTTACAGCTATATCCCTAAACTAGGATGTTACCCCATGTGACTTAGGTTTTTTTTTTTTTTTTTGAAACGATGTGACTTGGGTTGTAACTGGCTAACTGTACTAAACCATCTTCCTCAAATCCTTTTTCTAATAGATCACCATTATATAATCAATTATGTTTATAAAGACTGCTTGATTAGGACATTCTGCATCCTAGTGGCACCCAGTTGCATCTCGATAATCGGAGTGCTCATTCCTGTTGTTATTGGACTTGTATAGGATCAAGTCAATAAACAGGGCTTAGAGCCCTAAGAACGGTCTAAGACTTTGGTTCTAGGCCATGGGTCAGCTTTAGTCTTTCTGTGGCGTGAATGTAATATATCTTGGTTGTTTTGAGAGGTTCTGTGTTGTATTAGTTCCCTGCGTAAGGCGTACTTCTGTACTTGGCCCATCTTTTTCTCTTTAATACAAAGATACACAATTCTCCTGCGTGTTCGAGAAAGTTGGAGTATTTTGAGTTTGTGTTATAACCTATCTTATTTTGTATTTTGACTTTGTGTTATAACCTTCCTTATTCGTATTTTGACTTTGTGTCTTTGTGTCATAATGATGCTGTGCTAACAATGCCCCGTATATCACACGCAAGGTGCAAAGCTTTGCATGCTTGCAGATATGCTTGGAAGCACAGGCTCTCTGACTGGTGTTGATGTTGCGAAGCACCGTCTTGCAGCCTGTCGTACAATGTTGCAGAAGTATTCTCTTGGAGATCGTACTCGGCTCTTTGTTGCTGATGGAACCTTGTTTTCCCTTTTACCTGCGAACTCCGCCCTGCGAAGAACTGAAGGTATTCTTGTCTTAAAATAGCTCTGCCTTTTATTACGTTTTCTTGTTTTGGAACACATGATAGGATACATCATTTCTTTGAGTTGATGCATCTGTTTGCTATCTGCAGAGTCTATTGGCCTTGAAGAAAACGGAAGTACATTCTCAGAGTGGACTTCAAGGAGATCTTGGAAGGATCGACAGAAGACTAAGAAAGCAAATGCAACTGGTTCGCGACACCTACAGTCAAATTCAGAACCTGAACTGATATACTATGGTAAAAATTCTGGATTAGTTGGACTGCGTAAATGCGATGTTCTTTGTTCGTCAGCTGTTGATGAAGCATGCACGTCTGGCTATGACAGGGTATTCCACTATAACTTCATAATGTTAAGGCCCATATTGGTTTTGTTATATTCTACTTTTGAAACTAATTATGTAATCATTTATCAATTTCATGCTTTTGTACCGATTTAAGCGACAAAACTCTTGTGATCCTGTAGCACTGGAATTTCTACCTTCACCTACTGGGGGCAAAATATTTAGTGTGTTTACTTACTGATAGATCACCTTTAGGAAGCATGCTGAAACTGGAAAATTGAAGCTCTCGGAGCCAACTAGGCATGCATCTAACTTTATTTAGTTTAACCATAATTCATGAAGCATGTAAATGCATTTTATTTGGCACTTCCACACATTGATAGCCATGAACCAGGCCCTTGATTTTTTTGAAGATCATACTTATCATTTCCTCTTATTATCATAGTAATTCTACTTAAAGTTGTATGCTGTACATCTTCTTGGTGTTCTTCTTTGCCAACTTATTTCCTCTTATTATCATCTCTTAGCTTGATACTTTTGTCGAAATGTATGCAGGTCCTAGTGGATGCGGAGTGTACTCATGATGGATCCATAAAACATATTCAGAAATTTGAGTTCTGGGGATGGAAAACTTTAGATCGCCGTGTACTTGATGCAGAAAGAACTGACAATCTGCTTCATCTTCAGGTACCTTTTTCTTTCGTGGTGTTAGCCTGGTGAGTTGGCGCCAGATCCAGGCAATCCAACAATCTATATGTGAAATTGAAGTAGATAGTTATTAACATGTAAATTGTCACAGAAGTTTCTTTTTCATTACTGGTAACATTTTCCTGTTTATTGTTAGCAAACGGTTTCATAAACTTCATTTGCTTTGCAGTTGCGTCTTCTCATAAATGGTTTTAAATTACTGAAAACTGGTGGATCACTTGTATATAGTACTTGCAGGTGAGTAATCCTCTTCAAATAAAGTGTAGCGTTCATGCCTCTATCCCATCGCAGAAGGGTAGTCTTGACCTTGTTAGGAATTTCATAAGAAATTTGCAATTTTTTGTAGCAGTCGAGGAAAATGAATGTTCTCTCCATCAAGCCTTTTATTTATATTCCTTAGACCGTTTCATGCTCTTAATAGACCACCAGCTCAGCCTCTTATCTACTTCTAGCTCATCTACATTTATATCTTCTCCTGTTGCATTCATGTCATGTTATGTAACTACTACTTTGCCTTGAAATAGCTTGACAGTAGCACAGAATGAGAACGTGGTTCACAAATTCCTCTCAACACACCCTTCAGCAGGTATGAATTGTGTTGCTTCAGAAATTCCATTTTATTTCGTTTGCAGAGTAAAATTGATATTTTCGCATTTAGAGCGTGCTTATACTGGCTGTTGTAAATTTCCTAATCCATTCTTAGTAGATTGTATTAGGTATGGTTAAGTGAATCTGATATACAAATAAAAGGTTTTTCATATGTTCTCATGAGTGCAGCAAAATAAGCCCAGTTTAGACTAGGCCAATAGGGCAACCAGATCTGGCCCAGCAATGTCGTCTGGTCTAAGGCTTTCCTTGGCCTAGTCTTCTTGTAGTTAGCAACTTAGCCCAGTCGACTGGATCGCCTGCAGCATGTGGAGCTCAACTGGACTTGTCTATGACCCGCCTTATCCTGAATGCTTCTTGGCCTTTTAGCAGTCAATCTTAAAATCATGTTCGATTTAGTCTCATCACATTGCAAGAAGTGCTGCCACAAAGGCAAGAGGATATTAGACTACTGAATCAACAAATATGCAAAGACCCAACCAAGAAAAAATGTTACATACGCGGCGGAAGATGATGCTTTTTTAATTACAGAAGACTCTAAACGCGCAAACATCCTTAGGAAATCATTGAAATTTCACTGATTTGGATCACAAACTTTCTTTTATGTTCTGGTATTGAACTTATTTTTCCACAGTTGAAATGTACAAAATACGGTTTGATTGTTTTTTTTTTTTGGATCATGGGAATGCTACTCCATATATTATATGGTATTTTCTTGGTTCATTCAAGTGACAAAATACTCCTTTGATGGCCTTCTGATATATGTTGCTCGCTATACGAATTATCTGCTGATGTCATGTTTGCAACTTGCAGATTTACAAAAGATTGATTCAGCCGATAATTGGCCCTGCAGAAATGGTGGCATACCCAAAACCCTGCGCTTTGATCCTGCAACTTCGCAAACTAGTGGTCTTTTTGTTGCCAAGTTCACTAAACTACCAACTTAAAGCATTTTCTGGTTTATCTTCCTCTTGTATGCCATGCTTTACAGATGCACCTTTCACCTGTATCACTGGTTTTCCTTGTCGGCAGTTAGAATGATAGTATAGTATAGTTACAAGTTTGTTCGCAATTGTGAGATGTTCACAATTAACATATGCTTCTGCACAAAGAGACAAAACTTCTTGTTCCTGCAGTCATCTGAGCATGCATTGGACAGTCAAATGTAAGCAAACTGTCAGTGACCCAAATCTCTTGACCCAGGATGTGGTAGGTAAATGATGTTTCAGTTCTTTTAAGAACCATTCTTGCCGTGCTGCACGCTACTTGTTGGTACACCCTCCGGTGATTTAAAAAGTTTTGTACAATTCCTCTAGTTTTAAATGATTTTTGCAATCCTGGAGGTTAAAATGTTGTTTTCCTTCATCACTTCTACGCTGCCTTCTTTCATGACCTCCAGGTCTGAACATTGGAGTCTGGAGAAACGTGAGATGTATGTTGTTCATGCATGAAGCTGAGTGGTGACTTCGCATGAGATCTCATCCTGTCCTGTGCCTTGTGAATCCAAAAGACTCATGACTTGCTTCGTTTTCATACTTTCATAGGATTAGCGTAGCATTATGAAGTCTAGATATTGAATTGGCTCTTGTTGTTGCATCACTTTTTCTGACAAGTAACCAGATGACAACAATTTTGACCGTCGCCCCTGGTGGGCGCCTAGTAAAGTGACGGTGACATCGATCAAGCAGCAAAGTAGGTTTTGCTTCTTGCAAGAAAAACTTAGAAAGAAACCATGTGCATCTTTACTGGGAAGATTAACTTAGGGCAATATTTGGTGTTAGATTTATGTTCGTTGGCGTGTGAAGTTCGTAGAAACGTGACACCAAATCAGATATTTTCTAAGGTTTGAACCCCCTGCTTTTACGCGTTTGTGGCTCCTAACCTATAGTGGCTAGCCAGGAACGATGAAATTATTATTATTTCACAGACTCTTAGCTTGGAGCCTTGGACTTTACAGTTCTGTGTATTTTCATGGTTTAAGTTATTTTTTTTTGACCTCATGGTTTAAGTTATTGCCCTACCTTATTTTCTCTTGAATTTGTTCTCATCCTGCTTAATCTCCACTCAGATTTAAAAACTTTTCTAGAGGCAATTATGACAATGCCAACCATTGAAAGATACAGTAGGTCGGCTGTTTCATTAAACTCAATGATCATATTGTTGTTACTATATATATATATATTGTTCACGAGGAACTTGTTGGATGTCGGCCAATATCAGCTACATATCTGCACGCACAACTTCTTTTCGTTCTCCTTTGCATGCCCTGTTCATGTGACGCGTCCGTATCGGCTGCCACGTTCTCCACCGCTTCCCTATCCTTTATTGCTCTATCTATCGGAAGCAACAGTTTTTAGGTGGTAACCTTGCCAACCATTTGCAGTCCATCCCTCTGTGTCTTCAGGTTCATAACTTTTCAGAGCATCTTCTTCAATGCGCAAATGGTATGTATGACAGGGCGGTTGCATGTCGCTTTTATACTACCTTGTATAAGTACGTTCGCCGCTCTTCACCATGTGCCAAGCCGAAGAAATAGTATTATCGCCTTATATTCAGTGATGCTTTATTTGCATGGTCTCTGATATTGCTGAACTTCTTGGCTCCAGTTTCATGATCATAGAAAATTTATTTCCAGTGTCAAGATCAGACGTGAAATATCATGTTTTTGTTGTCGATCCCGGCGCGTCTCTTCAGAAGCACGACTGGTCGGAGCATCTTCAATACAAAGGATTGACAAGTAGTGACATGTCACTTTTATACTTATAAAATCACATGTATCGTGTGTAACAACCCGGTTCATTTTTACCGTCCTTGTACTACTGTACCGTAAAAATACGAGTATTCTTCTATGAAAATTACTCTTGACGCTTAAGATTCTCTTTCAGTTAAGAAAAAAAAAACATGGTACTCACATATAAATAGGGAGCACTCTCCTATGAATACACGCACAATACATTACTCCTATATATGAACCTATGAGAGATTGAGCCGATTGAACTTGGAATTCACCACAAGCGATTTGCTGTTGACATGAATGTCGCCTCTCACATAAATAATAATTAGTCGTAAATATAACATCCATAAAAAGAATATGTTACTACCACCAAATCATATATTTAAGCTGGATATTGCCTATTCATATAATTTCTGCATTTGCAAATGTGTTTTTTATTATCGAAGAAAGATATAGTTTTACCTTGACTAACTGTAAAAGGAAAATGAATCAACCGAGTGAGACAACCTCGTATATATGCAGAGACAACCATGGGGTACCTGACACTAATATTTATGCTTCAAGTGACAAAGTGAAGTTTCAACTCGCTGTAGTAGCTAGCTCATGGCCGAGTCTCACCGGTGCACCAGCGTCGCCTCCGAGCTGGAGGGCACGCTCCTCATCTCCGGCAGCCTCTTCCCTTACTTCCTCCTCGTCGCGCTCGAGGCCGGCGGCCCTCTGCGCGCGGCCGTCCTGCTCGCCGCGTACCCTCTCGTCGCGCTGCTCGGCGCCGCCTTCTCCGACGACCTCCCTCCCCTCGCCATGACCTTAATCTCCACCGCCGGCCTCAAAGTCGGCGACGTGGCGGCAGTGGCGCGGGCCACGCTGCCGAGGTTCTTCCTGAAGGACCTCCGCGGCGGCGCGTTCCGGGCCTTCGCGCGCCACGCCGGCGCCGGCGAGAGGTACGTGCTGACGCAGCTGCCGCGGCTCATGGCCGAGCCGTTCGTGAAGGAGTACGTCGGCGCCGACGTCCGCGTCGCTGGGACGGAGCTGGCGGTGGTCGGCGGGCGGTTCTCCGGCGTGGTGGCCTCCCCGGCCGGCGGCGACTGGAGCTTGCGCGCTCTGGTGGCTGTTCTTGGGCGCAACCGCATCGTCGACGTCGGGCTGTGCTCCGCCAGAGACCGGCAACCGGCGTTCCTGCAGGTGTGCCAGGAGCGCCGCGTGGTGTCGGCGCCGGAGAAGGCGCCGGCGACGACGCCTCTGCCGCGCGGCGAGTACCCCCGGCCGCTTGTGTTCCACGACGGCCGCCTCGTGGCCCGTCCCGACCCGCTCGCCTGCCTCGCCGTGGCGCTGTGGGTCCCTCTCGGCGTGGTCCTGTCAGTGACGCGGCTCCTCCTCGGCTTCCTCCCCTCCGGCCTCGGCCTCCTCCTCGCCGCGGCAACCGGCTTCCAGATCAGCGCCGACCTGTCGACGTCGTCGGCGTCGAAGAAGACGGGCACATTGTACGCGTGCAACCACCAGACTCTGATGGACCCGGTGATCCTGTCGACGGTGCTGCGGCGGAAGGTGACGGCGGTGACGTACAGCCTGGCCGGCTTCTCGGAGCTGATCGCGCCGATCCCGACCGTCCGCCTGACGCGCGACCGCGGCCGGGACCGTCGGATCATGGAGTCCGTGCTGGCGCGCGGCGACCCGCTGGTGGTCTGCCCCGAGGGCACCACCTGCCGCGAGCCCTACCTGCTCCGCTTCAGCCCGCTCTTCGCCGAGGTCGCCGCCGGCGAGGTCACGCCCGCCGCCGTCCGCGCCGGCGGGCCCATGTTCTACGGGTCCACAGTGCGCGGGCACAAGTGGCTCGACTCCGTCTTCTTCCTCATGAACCCGGCGCCATGGTACGAGATACGGCTACTCGCGCCCGTGGCCACGGACGGTGTTGCCGGCGGCGAGTCGACGAGCCGCGACGTGGCGAACAGCGTGCAGAAGATGATCGGAGACGAGCTTGGGTTCGAGTGCACCGGGCTCACGCGCAAGGACAAGTACCGCATGATCGCCGGCCACGACGGCGTCGACGCGAGGGCAACATCGTCGTAGCTCGCTGCTGGTGCTTGCATGCAGCTGTGCACCGAAGACGTACTTTCGCTGTTGTACACCGTCCATCTCCATCCCTGAACACGTGTTTCACTATTTGTGAACTTGGAAGCAGAGGTTACTAAATCCTTTTACTATTATGCATTTGTGAACTCAAGTTGTCCCCGTATTGGGTCACTCGCTATGCTCACTCTTGTATATTTTTGATAAAATATATGCAACTTAAAAAACGTTGATTCAACGATTGCGTATCTGCCATTTTGTACACCAAGCACACAATAGGCTCGTAGCCAGAATCATGAATAGCAATCAGATGTCATATTTATCTATGTAGCAGAAAAGTACAAAATATTAAACGAAAATTGCAAGGATATTAAAATTCTGAAGAAAAAGCATTTACATAGTCATAAGACCTGGAATCAAAACTGCCAAGAGAAGTGCAGAGCTGACAAGACATAATTAAAATCACAAACGCTTGCGAAAGGGTCTGTAGCCTAGTGTTTACAAGAGCCTTAGTAGCACCTGAGGTCCTGGGTTTGACTCCCCGTGGGAGTGAATTTTTTAGGATTTAACGGCGTTCAGCGGGAGGCGACCTTCCTCTACCATGTTCCAGCAGCACAGGTGGAGGAAGGTGCTGTGCGTAGTAGGCAGCCGGGATAGTACTGGGTGGCGGTAAGCTCCCATAGCCGTCTGACTGACGGCGCTTGAGTGGCACTGGCACCTATGTTAACTGATGTCCAGAAAACAGCGGCAAATGGGCATTCAAACAGTAGGTGTTGCGGTGTTTCAACAGCTTGGTGGCAGAGGTCGCAGGTCTGATCATGGATGATATGTTTTTGCGGAAGAGAGATTGGACTTGCAGCGGATACGCTCTTGCCATAGGAACCATATGAAGAACTGTCTGTACTTCCGGCGGCGAACTTCGGCAGCAGGCGAATTTCGTGAACTCCGGCCTGTCACTCTCGTCTGATTCGATCTTGGGCTGTTGCGTATGGCGGATGGCACTGTTGGGCCCATTTAAGCCCAATACAGACCGAACAAGGCTGGCGCCCTAGAAATGAGTTAGGCCCACGGAAGCCCAATACTAAACCAACAGTCCGTGATCCATTCCAATCGGGAGCGAGCCCGAGCGATCTTCAAAAAGTCCGGTTTGTTGTCACCGCCGGGTAGCGCGCCCGAGAGACCTACCTGAACGAATGGTTCCCTCGGTGCCCTCTGCTTCGCTCTCCCGCAAGGTTAACGGCGGCAGTAGAGACAGATAGCACCCTTCATCAATCTAACTTCTTTCTCCTCTGCAGAAGCATGCCTTCGAGTTGTTAATGGAAAGAGTATTTAATTTCCTAGACGCGGTTGTTGAGATGGAGAAAGCGAGTACTCTACGCCAGGCCAGTCACCGGCATTAGAAACATATTAGATCCATGTCGATCTACCTGTGTCCTTTACGGATTAAGATAATCCAATCCGTCTCAGTGGTTGCTATCCAATTCCTTCCACATGCAGTCAACTAGTCAACAGACACAGAGCATCTACCGCGTACCTCCAACTTGTTCCTTTTGATGTCACCGGGAGGCTGGAGCTTCCATGTGAACTCACCAGGCGCCCGCTCCACTACTACTACTACTGCACAGATTGATTCCAGCTTATTAACCACGCAAGCATTTCTTCCGTTCTTTGCAACCACGCAAGCCTTTCCTCCCTTCTTTTTGGCTTTTTGCAAAGTCTTCAACGTGGCGTCGTGATGGAGCGCATTTGTCGAGTGCTTTTTCCATTGTGAAGCATTTTTCTTGTTTAATTTATCGCCTGGCACCGGCCGGCATATCTGTCTACATTAGCATCATATTTCGGTGACCCTAACGTTTCAAACAGAGCCCGAGGAAGGAGTGAGGAAGCTTAGCTCAGATCTGACCGCTCCGGAGATATGGAAACCATAATGGTCAGGTTAGTGCTTCGAAGGGGGTGATGCAACCCTTCCGGTCAAAGCTTAAGTACCTCTTCTCTTATGAATCTTTTGCTACCGAATGCTTCGGAGTTTGGAGAGCGGAGCTGATTTATGAGCTGCTGATTCTGCTCATTCGTTCCTGGGTTTTCCAACTCAGCTTTGGTGATTCGACGGTGACTTTATGAATCCAATTGGTTTTCCGACTCAGCTAGTATTCGCGATCATTTTCTTTGTTCACATGTATCTATTCTTTTGCATTTTTACATTTACAGTTTGTCCTTGCAGATCGGTTCTTGTGTTGCTCTAGAAGTCTGGATCGATGCTTCTTCTGCAAGTTGGATTTTGCTGCTAGAGCTCGAGGCATTTCACAGTTAAGCTGGCTAGCTACGTTGCGAGCTGCTTTCCGTGTTCAACATCACATCCGGCGTCTGGCCTGTCCCGGCTCCCATGCCCTGCATGGTAATCGACCTGCAGATCGTTGCTTGAAAACCCCGCCCGCTGAAGGAGACACTGGTGAGCTCCATCTACGATGTTACAACCGCTAGTGTGGATGCTATAGCTTGCAGCCCCGGCCCCATGGAGACAGTACTGGTGAGCTCTAGGCTCGATTTCTCACGCACCTTCGTTTTCAATTTTTTTTCAGGACCGAATAAACTATCGTTAATCACGTTGCCAGCACCGTGTTTTCTGCTATCCATCTATCTGTACAACAAAGCCACCACACCAAGCGAAGTGCTAGTGAATCTAGCCGCTTGTGTGAGGCACTAGTTGAGACTTTAGATGAGAGATGGCAGGTATCGCAGTGAGCATTACCATGGGTGTTCTGAAGCCCGTCTTGGACAAGCTCGGCCTTCTCATGGGCGATGAGTACAAAAAGATCAAGGGTCTACGGAAGAAGGTGTCTTTCCTCGAGCGTGAGCTGAGGGCCATGAAGGCTCTCCTTGAGAAGATGGACTCCTATGAAGAACTTGACCCGCAGGCCAAGGACTGGAGGAATGATATAGGCTGCGTTCGGATGCAGTTTAGAGGCCTCTAAAGTGAGCCTCTAAAAATTTGTGTCAGATGTGGCATCAACTTTAGAGGGTGCAGTTTAGAGGGGGTGTTTGGTTCCACTTTAGCACCCCTCTAAAGTTGCAGAAAATGACAAATTAACAGCCCTTTTCCATGCACACATGCAAGCACACTTCATTTGACATGCATTCTTCCATAACAGCCAGCAGTCGCATGGCAACATCTCAAGTACTAGTTAACAACATCTCAAGTAACAGAATCAAGGACTAGTTAATAGAATCAAGGACTAGTTAACAACAGCTCAAGTACTAGCATTCTTCCATAATCCATTTCGATCCAAACATCTCCAGCCATAAGGCGATCATCACAAACATGATTCCAACATTACATACGAGTTGCCAATACCATGTAACAGCCAGCAGTTGCATGGCAATGCCAATGACATATACCATACTTGTCACTAGTGACAACAACTACCACACGAAGCCAGCATTTGCATATGCATAGTCCGAAGGATTACTACTAACGAGACAGAGTAAAATTAGAAGAAGCATTGTCCAACATACAACATGCAAGCACAAATGCCACGAAATGGGCAACAGAGAACATTGAAGAACATACAACATGGATGAAGCAACCGGCCGGAACGACAAAAGCAGCGGAGAAATTACCAATTCTGGAACAGTCCATGTGCAATGTGGTCACGGATTGCGCCCATGTCCGCATCATCCTCGTCATCAGAAGAGGAAGAAGCGAGCTCCATCCCGTTACCGCCCGCTGCTGCCTCATCATCCAAACCCCCCAGGTTCTCATTGAACTCGTTGCCACCATGCTCTCTAATAAAATTGTGAAGTGCCATACATGCAACAATAATCTTGCTTTGTTTCTTCAATGGATAAGTTGGAACTCCATTGCGCAGCATGCGGAACTTGCCCTTTAAAACTCCAAATGCCCTCTCAACCACATTCCTAAGTGATGAATGTGAGTAGTTGAATGTCTCTTTCATACCTGTAGGGGGTCCTCCTTGCCTGTACTCAGGAATATGGTACTTTGTCCCCTTGTATGGAGCCAAATAGCCCGTTCTGTTCGGGTATCCTGAGTCCACGAGGTAGTACTTCCCTGCATCAAGGAAAAGTACAATTTAAAATCCCTTGCACGTGGCAGTTTGAACTAGGCATATATGTTTGTTATTATGTTGGCAGGTTGTTTACCCGGCGGTGGTGCTGGATATTTGCCCGCATAAGTCGTCAAGGCATCATTGAAAACCCTCATGTCATGAGCAGACCCCGGCCAACCGGCCAGCACAAAGGTGAACCTCATGTTGAAGTCCACTACTGCCATCACATTTTGTGATGTTTTACCCTTCCGGTTTAGGTATTGAACCACCTTCTTGGTTGGAACTTCAACCTCTACATGCGTGCCATCAATAGCACCAATGCAATTGTTGAAAAGCCCCCTGAACCTAGGCTCTAGCAACCGAGGGTGTATGGAGCTAAAGGATGCGTCCTCCGGCTTAATATTGTCTACTGCAAGCCTCAAAACCGACTCCAATACCTTGTAAAAATTTCGATGGACAGTATCTAGGGACCTCCCAAAAATGGTTTCGGCCTGCCTTTGTGGTTGTGGACTAGTAACCATCCAAAGAAACATCCCTAATGCCTCAATGCTAGAAGTCTTGGTGCTGGACTGTAGGCCATAAGAATGAACTAATGTATTGTGCAGATGATGAAACAAGTGTGGGCTCATTTTAAACATGTTGGAGCTATAGGCTGGATGTGAAAGGCACCGCATGACCATGTCTAGTGCAGTTTCAGAGCTTCTCTGCCTAGGGGTTTTACAAAAATGGAGCTCGTTGTAGATCATACCATATAGCATCACCGGCTCCATCTGCTGTTCTGCATCGAACCAGTTGTCTTCATCATCCGAATCATCGTCTTCATCATCGGTCCCATCGGTGTCGTCGTCATCATCACCGGCCGTGTAGCCGAAGGAGGCCTCGTCATCCTGCAAGCACAAATGACACGTCACAAGTCAGGTCCACATTGAAAGCAGGCAAAGCATGAACCGGGATAAGAAAAGCAGGCAATCAACAGCAGACACTAAGCAGCAGATTACGAACACACTTTTGCGACGACTAAAACACACAACAACACAACATGCAGCAGTCAATTTATTACAACAAATTGCAACAACGACTAGGTAAAAAAAATTGTCCAACAACGAATAGGGGAGACATACAACAACACAACAGCCAGCAGTCCAGTTCTACGTTATTCAACAGGAAACTAATCCATATTGTTCATGCGCATGTAGGACTGGATGAATTTTAGGCGGTGCGCGGGCTCCTGGCAGCCGTAGTAGCTGCCCTTCATCACAGGGTCCTGAAATATATATGTCACCGCCATGTACTCAATGCTTCCAGGCTCTACTCCATCTGCAACCGCCTGCCTTAGCATAGCATCAAGTTCTTGTTGAGCAGCCGCCTTCTCTTCCAACTTCCTTATCCTCGCCGCTTCCCTTGCTTGCCTCTCCGCTTCCCTTGCTCTCCTCTCCTCTAGCTTGGCCCTCTGCAGCTCAGCTTTCCTCATGTTGTCCTCCCTCATCAGCTCTAGCCTTGCATTGTTGTCCTCCCTCATCTGCTGGAACACCCGCACCATCGGGCTCACTCTCTTCTTAGACGGGCTTGCTCCGGTGGTGTTGGTGCTGCTAGTCCTTTTGTTGCTCGAGGTGGTCGTCGGGCTGGAGTAATCTAACTTGAAGGCATCGCTGGTGTCGTCGTCCTCATCATACTCGTCGTCTTCATCTTCATCTCCAACACAGTACCGGGCGGTTTCATCGATAACAACATCATGGAACACGTCACGCAGCAGCTCCATGTACGGTGGCGGTCCTGTCTCCAACATTTTCATCTCCTTATGCTTCGCTCCCTGCAAAATGACATGGTGGATGTAAGTAAACGGTTACGCATACATCAAAGCCTTCACTGAACTCAATCATACATGTTCCTTACCTTAAGAGTGTCTTTCCACCATTCAGGAGTAGCATCTGGCCACCCGTCCTCTCTCCTACCAATCCCCGTCTTGTCCTGCAGTTTCTTAATGAAGGAGTAGAGGCTCTTCAACCGGGTGATCCTATTGCGTATCTGAGTCTGGCCGTGGCGCTTGTTGGTCTTAGCCTCAAATTTCTGGGCAACCAGAGGATAACACCGCGCTTTCATGTTCCCAGCTACATAATTACCATTGTTCTTCTCCTCGAGAAGAACTTCTAGCAGAGCGGTGGTGTTATTCTCGTTCCAATTGCATCTATCGGTAGACTACAGAGCAAACAAACGAAGAATCGGCTACTGATTTGACGGAGGAATGCGACTAGAGGGTACGGGGGAAGGCGGAATCATACCTCATCACTTGCGGCATCGGATTCTTCCTCCTCTCCACTGTCCACGTCCACCACGGCGCCCTGTCCTCTGCGAGAGCAGCTGGATCCGCCACGGCCGCGTCCTCCACGCCGACCACGGCCACCTCGGCCACGCGCACCACCTCCCCTTCGACGTCCGCGACCACCTCCAGCAGCACTGCCACCTCCAGCTGCACGGCCACCACGGACAGGGAGCTCGGTCGGCGGCGGAGGCGGCATCGCAGCGTACGGAGGGTACCCGCCGCTCGGCCCTCCGTAAGGAGGGTAGCCGCCGCTGGCCGCTCCGTACGGGGGAGGGTAGGCGGCGGCAGCCGGTCCGTAGTGAAGCCCGTACGCGGCCGGCGGGGGAACGAATGGCGGACAGTACGGGCCGGGGTTGGCCACGAAAGGGGGAGCGTAGGCCGCCGCCGCCTGTGCTGCGGCACCGGAAGCGGCTGCGGATGTGGCGCCGGATGTGCCTCCGGAATAGCCACGAAGGCCGCCCGCCAGCAACGCCGCGAACGACGCGTCGCCGTCCGGCCCGTCGTCGTTGAGCTCGAGGCCGTCGAAGTCGAGGCGCGATGCCCTGCTGCTGGATCCGGCGGAACGCCGGCCGGCGTCGGCGGGGACGCAGCCGTGGGCAGGGGAGTACGGATCCGGGACGGCGAAGAAGTCCCGGGTACCGTCCCCTCGCTCCCCGCCTGCACCGGAGCCCGACATGTTGGACGACGAGCTGCTGTCGAGGAGATCCGGCCGCGGCGGCCCCGGATTCGGTCGACGCGAGATCCGGCGGCGACGACTTCCTTTGCTGGGCTTGTTCGGGACGCGCCGCTCGACGGCCTGCAGGCGGCGGAGCTCTAGCGGTCGGGGAAGGAAGGGGGGGCTGCGCGGCACGCGTCGACTGCGCCTTGGCGCCAGATCTGCGGCGGCCGCGGCGGGCAAGGAGGCGGCGAACCCTAGCGCGGGGGAGGCGAGCGGATAGGGACTGCGCGAGGGCGAGGGCGACGGCGAGGCTGCGCGAGGACATGCACTTTAGAGGCCTTTTCTACCGACTCCACTTTAGAGGCCCCGTTCGGTTCGATGGCCTCTAAAAATTTTAGAGCCTGGGCCTTTAGAGGGCCTCTAAACGCATCCGAACGGGGCCATAATAGAGATGTCCTACGACGTCGAAGACTACATCGACGACTTCATGGACAATGTTGGGGAAGCCAGAGAAAAGGTGGGAATCCTCAAAAAGGCTTGTCACTATCTAGGAACATCCAAGGATCGTCATCGCCTAGGAAATCACTTCCAAGAGATCAAGACGCTTGTGATCGAAGCAAGCGAACGAAGAAAGAGGTACAAGCTTGACGAGTGTATCTCACATTCTACCCCAGTAGATGTTGATCCTCGTTTGTCTGCACTCTACAAGGAGTCAGAAAGCCTTGTGGGCATTGACACCCAAAAGGAAGAGCTTGTCAAATGGGTAATGGATGAAGAGCAAAAATTAAAGGTGATGTCTATAGTAGGGTTTGGAGGTTTAGGGAAGACCACACTTGCCAATGAGGTGTACCCTGAAGTCGGAGCGCAGTTCAACTGCAAGGCATTTGTATATGTTTCTTCAAAACCAGACATGATGAGACTACTGAACTGTATATTGTCGCAACTTGGGCAACAATGTGAGAATACATCTTCTCATGTAGGCCAGATGGACCTCATTAACAATATTAGAAAATTTCTACGGGGCAAGAGGTACACTGTATTAATGATTTTAAATCCAGAGGAAATAATATCTTATACTTCTATGTATGTGTATCCAAACATTTATTAGAATAACCCTCACATTTTGGAATAGATTGTCACTGCTTTTTGACGACCTCTTAGTAATAGAGGTGCATGCGAGGGTGCTATAGAACCAAAGCTTTAAATATTGTTCTTGCCTACAATTTACACTTTATCATTAATGTTTCACTACATTAATCTAGAGAAAATAAATGGATCTAAGATGTTATTTCACTCATGTGCTATATCTTGGTTATACTTGTGAAGACAACTGTTTTACTTGAAATATCCTCACTACACCATAACCCACTTTTGCCCGCTGTGAGTTGAACGGAAAGATGGTACATCAAAGGCTAATTATCTGTAGGCAAAAGTGCATGGTTTTTATCTCAAACCATCTGTCGGCGTAAGTCTCATAGGACAACTGTCGGCATAGCTTTCACGCCGTGTTATGTGTCGGCGCGCATCTAATGTAAATAATGTATACTCCTTTGCAACCTTTCTACTAGGACGTCACATGCTCATCGCCATAGGAAACACACACACACACACACACACAGTGTGTGTGTGTGTGTGTGTGTAATGATATTTGCAAAGTGATGGCAGATCTTGACTATATGGGGTTTAACATATGCATATGTTAACTATTTCTGCAGGTACTTCATTGTAGTTGATGATTTGTGGGCTATACCAGAGTGGAATAACGTCATTAGTTGTGCTTTTCCACAAAATAATCAACACAGCAGAGTTATCATCACTACGCGCATTGAGGATGTGGCTATAACATGTTCTGACAACCATGGATGTGTTCATAATATGAGGCCCCTAAGCAAGCAAGACTCAAGAAAACTATTCTGCAATAGAATATTTGGATCTGAAGACAATTGTCCTCCTCATTTTCATGAACTTTCATGTGAAATTTTAAAGAAATGTGGTGGCCTACCACTTGCAATTATTACGGTGGCCAGTACTTTAGCGTGCCAACCCACACGGCTGAAAGAGCAGTGGGAGTACATACAAAATTCTCTAGCCAGTAAGTCTGCAATAAAATCCACTTTGGAAGATATGGTGTATATCTTAGAACTCAGCTACAAGAATCTTCCTAGCAATTTAAAGACATGCTTTTTGTATCTTGGTACTTATCCAGAGGATTACAATATTGGCAAGACTGAGCTAGTAAGACGATGGGTTGCAGAAGGTTTTGTGAGTAACTCTCAAGGACGAGACATATGGGATGTTGCGGATAGCTATTTCAACGAGCTGGCCAATAGGAGCATGATTCAGCCTGTATATAAAGATTGTAATAATATCAAGGTGTCACACTGCAGAGTGCATGATATGATGCTTGAACTAATTAGAAGGAAGTGTAGAGAAGATAATTTCATGAGTGTGGTAAATGATCCACAGATGGTGGCAGAAGGGCAGCACAAGGTTACTCTGCGACTTACCATTGACTTGAATGGTGTAAAAGATGGCACAATGGCTATGGCTACTACGAGACACCTATCAAAAGTTCGCTCCCTTAGCATATTTGGAGGATCAAACTGGATTCCTCCGTTACTGGAGTTTAAGTCTGTGCGGGTGTTATTTCTTGATATTGTCACACCCTAAAATCCGAGGCCAAAGTCAAAACGCTAAAAACCACTAAAAATTTAAATCTTTTTGTGTGATCTTACCTTGCCATGATTTTTCGAAAATAAAACTCACTAAAATAAATAAAGCGTAGTCGAATTTGAAATTTTGAAATATAAAACCCATGCTCAAGTGTTTGTTCTCATATAAAAAGTTCACTAAAAATTTGAACCTTTCGAATTTCCAACAAATAAAATCAAAGTAGATTAACTTCAAAGTTGAATTTCAAAATTTTGAATTTAAACCTGCACCATAACTCAACATATGTATTTCTGAATTTATTTGAACTTATTTGAATTATTTGTTCGACCTTTGCTTTTGTTCGAATTTGAAATCCCTTCAAATTCGAAATCCCCAAAATGTTTAAACCTTTTCCCTTAGTCGGGCCGCCTTATCTCTTTCTCTCCTCTCTCGGCCCACCTTCTTTCTTCTCCCAGCAGGCCCAGCCTCTCCTTTCCCTCTCCCTCCTGGGCCGCAACCGCGCCACCCTCTCCCGGCCCAACTCGCGCGGCCCGCCCCTTCGTCATCCTCCGGTTGGCCAGCGCGAAACGCGCCGCCGCCCATGCCGCCCTGCCGGCTCCCCGCCGCCTCACTGTGCCGCGCCGCCTTCCTGTGCCGCACCGCCTCGCCGCGCACCGCCATTGCTCGCCTATTAAAGGACTCGAGCTTCCCTCCTTCCTCCGCGTCTGCCACTCTTCTCTCCCTTTTCCCCTTCCCTCTCTCCTCTCCCCGTCGAGCTCTCCGGCGACCTCTTCTACCGCCGCAGAGGCTCTCCCCCTCCTCCCTTCTTCTTCACCGAGCCTCCCCGAGCTGTACGCTACCCTGGCACCACCTCTTCTCGCGCAGCCGCGCCCCACGCGAGGAGATCGACGGTGAACTCTAAGCACCGCCGCCATCTCCATTGACGCCGACACCACCGTTCCCCGTCCTCACTGACCGCTCGGTGAGACTCCCCGAGTCCCTCTCTCCCTCATGAGCCCCTCTTTCCTTTCCATTTCCCACTCGTACTCACTCCGCACCGAGCACCATCACCGCCGACGCTCTCCCTCTCGCCGCTGGCCACCGTGGGCCCTTCCCCGGCTATGCCGCGCGCCCAGGAAGACTCCCCGCACTCCCGCGCACGCGCGCGACCACCTACACGAACCCTCGCGCACACGCTTCCGCCTATCCCCTCGCACGCCGGCACGCCACCGCCCTCCGGCGAGCCCGCACCGCCGTCCTAGCCCCTGCCCTCGTCGACGCTCTAGCCAGCTAGCTTCGCCACGCCGCGTAGACGCTTCCCTACTGCTCTCTCTCGCCCTCCGGTCACCGTAGCCGCCGCCGGCGAGAAGTCCGACGAGCCGCCGCCGCGCGCCCTGCTCTGGTCCACCGTGCACCGAACACCGACCCGGTCCACAGGATCCATGGGCACGGTCCACGACTTTTCCAATAGGAAAATAATTCCGGAATAACCAGAAAATCCCCGGGCCCGGTACATTTTACAGATAAGCCCTCGAGCTTTTCTGTAGTTATGTTTGGGTCCTATCTCTTTACAGATTAGCCCCTGAACTTTCAAATATTTCTGTTTAGGTCCAGAACTTTTACAGAAACACCCCTATACTTTTCCATAATTATCTTTTAGCCCCTATCTTTTACACCGAGACCCCTGAACTTTCCAAAAATTACAGATAGGTCCCTGTCGACTTTCTGTATTTACCGAGAAGCCCTCAGAACCTTTCTTCCCTTGCAAATGAGTCCCCAACCCCTCTGGACCCGCGTGTCAGCCACACACACATGCTGGAAATGCTAAGTCCACACGGGACGTACACACGTATTTCTTTTCGAGCACATTTCTCATATCAGAAAATCCCCAGAAAATTCCCAAAAATACCTGTTTCACTCCTAATCACTTTCCAACCTTTCTTAGCCTCTGATTAATTATGTATCTCTCATACAAAATTAATCAAGCTAAAATCCTTAAAATCAATTCATTCAAACTTCAAAAATATATATATCTTTTCATCTTAACTTCAATTTTGGCGAACCTTGCGCCAAAATTCATATAAAATCACGCTATATCCAATGCCACCAGAATCAATCCTTTTTAATGATCTTTGATCAATCCCTCTCTTTTTATTGTCTTTTAATTCCCCGTATTTTATTTGTATTCGTGCATTCATATTTTACATAAGCACGTGCACACTCGTTCAAATCTCCGTACAGCACCTAACCGAATTTTAACACATTGTTCCGTCTCCACATGGTGCATTTTGGCACTAATTCTGGACTCCGTACATAGACCCCGTCTATGTCATAATTCTTTTCCTTTTTAATAAAAATTCCGTCTTGGAATATCCTACATCGCCCATCTCATTGTCCTCCAGTGCCTAATCATCACTCGGCATTCAACAGACCCATATGTCCACCACCTACACAGTCTGAAAATGCTGAATCCACACAGAAAGTGCACACACATTTCTTTTCGATCACTTTTCCAGTCTCAGAAAAATCCCAGAAAATCTCCAAAATGCTATATTGTATTCTAAACCTTTTATCCGACCCTTGTTGCTCCAGATTAATTAGGATTATGGCTATACTTAATTTCTTAGCTTAATCCTGATTAATTTCCTTTCTATAAATATCTTAAATTCATACTTCCTCCGTTTCAATTCCGATTCCGATGATTCTTTCACCTAAATTCATCTAAAATTCCTGTCTATCCAACCCAACCAGAACCACAATCTCTGGAGACCCACACTAAACCTTGAACTCGTCAATGCCCTAAATCCTTCTCTTGTTCATCGTATCATTTCCCCGGCACATCAATCAAACTTGACTCATAGAAATCTCTTTTTGCCGCAATGCTTCCCATCACTAACCATGTCACTCAAAACCCCTTGCGCTGTATTCACCGACCTTCATCTAGCCCTTTGATTCATCGATCCCTCTCACTCTTTTTATTTGGTCTTTTATTCAAGTCCTTGCATTTTTCTCTGCTTTCGCGCATTCATATCTCACATGAGCACGCACACGAACCACCGTCATGCGCTCGTCGCGTGACAAATAATCTTATTAGATAATAAGCTAATGATCATTAAGTAGTACCATAATAAGTAATTAAAATGACACACTTGCACGTTGTATATGTGTTGCATAAGCCCTTATATAGATTACAACCTATATAAAGACTTAGTGCCACAAATGTACAACAAACACGTGCACCCGCCGTCTCCCACCTTCTCATGCACTCATGCCTTCTTCATGGTGTTTAGCATCCCTCATCTACAACCAAAAGCCCTAGTGTTCGATGCATCACCTATATTAGCTATAAAATAATATAATCGCTCTTAATGTAAAACTTGCTGCATCATGCATAATCTGTGTCTTTTGTCGTTCTTTGGTATTCCTTCGCCTTTCCAGTTGGAATTAATTGGATCTTAATTGGCTCTTTTCGATCTTTATTTCTTTTGCGGTAGTTTGTTTATCCGCGTTGTTTTATACGCTAGATTGCGTAAGCTTCGAAGAAGAGCCAAAGGAATTCGAGGAATTCCTAAAGAAATCAAGCTCGAGGACAAATCAGAAGATACGGGTTTCAAGAAAGAACTTGAAGAATAGGAAAGCGATTTTCGAGGCAAGCCCTAACTCCCATTGATCATATTGATCCTATGATTGCAAAATTATCCTATTTAGAGCTGTTTATAAATAAATATGCATGGTATTTAAATGTGATTTAAATGCTAGAAGGACCTAAGTAATGCTTGATTGCCATGCCTTGATCTTGTTTATCCTGATTTCCTTGTTAAACCTAGGAACCCGCATCATTAACTCTTTAATGATGTGCTGGTATGCTGCTTAAGACTTTCACCATGTGTTTAATTAATCTTGCTCACATGCTTTTGTGTTAAAATGCGTGAGTCTTGGTGGCGTGTGTAAAAGTGAAAATGGGTGGGATTGGTAATAAGTGCAACCCCTAGTGAGGGAATGTTTTGGCGGGACCAGGCGAGGTAGTCCTCAGTGGGGAGGCTATCTCTGGGACGCCCTTCCTTGCGAGGATTGGCTATTGAAGATGCCTGGTTCGGTCGTATAAGGACCGGTTCTTGTGCCGCCTTTGCCTAGCACCTTACGCGCAGCCACAAGCCGTATATGGGTACGGGATTGGAACCACACCCTACTAGTACTCACCCGGTACCCCCCGGAGGCAGGAGATTGCAACGGAGTCCCAGGAGAAGACTCGACGAGGGTGGCGGCGAGTCCGGCATTTATTGACTCTGGCCATATTACTGAATTGTGAAGCCCCTGGTGATGTCCGTGGGGGATGCCGTGGTGGTACCAAGTAGGTATGGAACCTTTAGTAGGACAGTCCGAACTGGGACCCCGGGGAGGACTGGACTACCTTGTGGGGAAATTTGTGCACCCTCGGCCGAGGTTATGAATCTATCCGGATAGCCGTGTTCCACGGTATTGGACAACGCGAAAGCAATGGCCACACTATGATTAGAGTTTCCTGTGTGAGTTATCCTTGGCGTGTTTTTGGAATACACCGGTTTGGAGCCGTGTGCTGGTTGTCGGCCAGCGTTAAAAGTTGAGGAACTGGCGGGATGGATTGCATCTCCCCCAGGGCCGCCCAACCCCACTAAATCTAATGACAATACCTGACCGTAGATTGTGAACTGTTTTGTTTTCAAAACAACCTTTGCATAAAGTTGGCTTTCCGCCGATTTGATAAACCAACAGCCTATACCTTGTTCACACCCTTGCATAATATCTACCCCTTGTGTTAGGACTTGTTGAGTACCTTATGTACTCACGCGTTTGCGACTGTTGTTTTTAGTGAAGTGAAGCCTCCGTAAGAAGCGGCGACGTGGTTGGTTTTCGGGTCTGCTTCTCAAGTCTGCTTGTGGCTTGGGCCGTGTTTTCCGCTGTTTGCTTCGCCGTTAGTTGGTCGGATGGACATGGATGGTCTTAATCCTTGTCGAACCGCCACTAAGGGCTCTTTAGCAGGTAATACTTCCCTTATTCGAAGTATGCTTTGACTATCATATCTGTGTTCTTGTGCGTATCAGCTACTGATCCAGGGACTGATACATAATGCACATCATACTCTAGAAATGGGGTATGACAGATATCCCTGGTTATTACAATGTCACAATGGATCTAACTGAGATTAACAGGTTGTCACAGTTGAGATATTTAAAGATTAAATTTCTGTGGCATTGTGGGCGCATATTAGGTCAGATCCAGGGCCTGCGACATTTGGAGACTTTGGAATTATCATCTCGTTCGCATTCAGATTGCCTCATCCCATCGAATATTGTTGATTTGCCGTGCTTATCCCATTTTGCTGTGCAAGCTAAATTTCCATATCCAGGGTTGCCGGATGGGATTGGCAAATTGGGATCATTGCGCAGTTTATATTGCTTTGATATGATGAATAGCTCGTTAGAAAATATCAATGGCCTTGGTCAGCTCACCAATCTGGCATATTTATCCATTTATTGTGGACGTCAGAATCCTATTGCAACTCGGCAGGAAGTGATGGCTGCTTTGCGTTCTTCGCTTGAGAAACTTTGCAACCTCAAATGTCTTGTTGTTGTGCAAAGTTTTTCTGAAGACTTGTTTGCCGAAAGCTGGGTTTCGGCTCCTTTTTCTAACCTTGAGCTGCTTGATGTAGCAGAATGGATCTTCTCTAGAGTCCCCGGTTGGATCGGGGATCTGCATAATCTCCGCGAATTGAGACTTCAGGTGCAGCAGACGGGGGAGGAAGATGTCGGCGTGATTGGGAGGCTACCCTCCCTAGTCCAACTCTCCCTGAGTATCCGAGACGACATCCCGAGCGGAAGGATGGTGATAGGAGGAGGCTCCACGGGTTTAAAGCTTCTCAAGCATTTTGAATTCGAATACGGTGGGAAGTCGTGCCTGACGCTATTTGAGGTAGGAGCGATGCCCAGCCTCATCAAGCTCGTGGTGAATATCGATGAAGATATAATACGGGATAAGGACATACAAGTGAGGCTCCATGACCTCCCCGGCCTCAGAGAAATCTATGTACCTGTGAGTCTGGTGGACGAAGCAAGATGGGCATGGGACGCTTTCCAGAAAGCTGTCGATGCTCTCCCGGGTCATCCTGAACTTATCGAGCTCTTACCACCACCACCACCGCCACCCCCATTCTGAGTTCTGTTCTGTTAGAGGTAAATATTTCTTGCTGGTGGATCATCCACCCACGACATCGATCATGCATGCATATCCATGACATACGCACGTACTGATATTAAGCTTAACCTTTGGTTATTGATGCTAGTACTTATTACTTCCTCCGTGACGTTTCAGGTTGTACGAGTTTGAGAGATTGATGGTGTTCCACGACGGCCGGATCGTCGACGTCGGCCTGTGCACCGGCGCTGCCGCCGGAGACCGGAAACCGGCGTTCCTGCAGATGTGCCAGGAGCGCCGCGTGGTGTCCACGCCGGAGAAGGTGCTGCCGCGGGGCGATTACCGGCGGCCGCTGTTGTTCCACGACGGCCGCCTCGTGGTCCGGCCCGACCCACTCGCCTGCCTCGCCGTGGCGCTGTGGATCCCGCTCGGCGTGGTCCTGTCAGTGACGCGGCTCCTCCTCGGCTTCCTCCCCTCCTCTGCCTCGGCCTCCTCCTCGCCGCGGCCACCGGGTTCCAGATCAGCGCCGACCTGTCGGAGAAGACGTACGGACCGTCGCGGCGGCGGCGGCAAGGGCGTATTGTACGCGTGCAACCACCAGACGCTGATGGACCCGGTGATCCTCTCGACGGTGCTGCGGCGGAAGGTGACCGCCGTGACATACAGCCTGGCCGGCTTCTCGGAGCTGATCGCGCCGATCCCGACCGTCCTCCTGACGCGGGACCGCGGCCGGGACAGTCGGATCATGCAGTCCGTGCTGGCGCGCGGCGACCCGCTGGTGGTGTGCCCCGAGGGCACCACCTGCCGCGAGCCCTACCTGCTCCGCTTCAGCCCGCTCTTCGCCGAGGTCGCCGCCGGCGAGGTCACGCCGGCCGCCGTACGCGCCGGCAGGCCAATGTTCTACGGCTCCACGGTGCGCGGGCACAAGTGGCTTGACTCCGTCTTCTTCCTCATGAACCCGGCGCCATGGTACGAGATACGGCTACTCGCGCCCGTGGCGACAGGAGACGTTGGCGGCGGCGGCGAGTCGACGAGCCGCGACGTGGCGAACAGCGTGCAGAAGATGATCAGAGACGAGCTTGGGTTCGAGTGCACCGGGCTCACGCGCAAGGACAAGTATCGTATGATCGCCGGCCACGACGGCGTCGACGCGAGGTCAACATCGTCGTAGCTCCACCTGGAGCTTGCATGCAGTGCACCGAAGACGTACTTTACTGTGACATCGTCCATCACCGCACCACCAGTCCTGAACGCGTGTTCTCTGTGAACTTGGAAGCAGGGGTTGCTAAACTTTTTACTCTTTATATAAATTGCGAACTCATTTTGTTATGGTATACAGGTATCGCCCTACACAAGACATGCTCAATTGTAAAGTTTTGGAAAAAAATATGCATGAAACATATAAAAAGTGATTCAAAAGTTCTTTTTTTTTTGAGGAACAAAAATTGATTCAAAAGTAGCATACACGCCATTTATCGTGGGCTGCTGCGTTCATGGTACTAGTACAATTCTACCGCCTCGCGCCACCCATTTATCGTGGGCTGCTGCGTGTGACGACGGATGGCATCGTTGGGCCCACCGAAGCCCCATGCAGATGAACAGGCCGGAGGCAAGTAGCGTGTCGTCTGGTCCAACTCTAGCCCATCAAAAAGTCGCCCAACACAGCGCGATCCACTCCATTCCCGAATCCCGAACGAGCCCACCGATCCTCTGCCTCCTCTCATTTCCGGATGCTTTCTGCTTTCTCCATCTCATCTCTCCATGCTTCGCTGGTCCGCCGGCGGGCGGCGCCGCGGTGTCACTCAAGGCCCGCCCTGTATCTCCCTCCTCCTCGTGCTCATCTGGACTACTGGGATGCAAATGCCAGGTAGCTCCCTGCATCCTCCACTCCATCAAGGTCACAGCTTTCTTCTCTCTTCCTCTGTAGAATCATGCCTTCGAGTTACTCTGAGCTAGACCCCGTTTACTTGCCCAGTTCTGAATTGTTCATTCATTTCATCTAGCCACTGCTAGTTCATTGCGGTTACGACACACATACAAGCCACATAGCTGCTAGATTAGAACAATTAGTGTGACCACTGACAAGTTTACCACAGCATTTAAGCCAGTGAGACGGTGCCGCGAGCTTACTTCCCCATGCTCGGCCATGCGAACGGCCATGTTGCAGTACATTAGTCTCATATCGGATCCATCTTGCTAGCGTCTTTTTATGGATAGATAATCCAGTCCTTCTCAGTGCCAGCTCAATTAGTCGAAGACGGATCATCTTTGTTAGACTCCAATATGGCAGCAGCAGCTTCCATGTGAACGCACTACTCTCCAGTCTCCACTACTCAACAAATTATTTTTAGCTTATCTAATCAATCAACCACGCAAGCTTCTATTCTTTACAGAGTTTTTAACATGGCATGATTGAGACGCATATGGACGGGCCCTAATGGGTTGGTCTATGTACTTTATTGTATTACAGTAACCTTACGAGCGCGAGGAGGGTCCGAGGAAGCTAGCTCAGTTCTGACTCCCGATATATGGAAACCTTCATGGTCAGTGCTTACAAGGAAGTGATAGAACCTTTTCCTGCCAAAGATTAAGTATTCTGCGCTCGTTTGTGCCTCTCCTTATGCATTGATCCATGGAGCTTTTGTCACAGATTGCTTTGACTTGAAGGGTTGAGGGCGGACTGGCGGAGCTGATTTGTGATCTGCTGGTTTTGCTCATTTGTTCCAGGGTTCCCATTCGACAATATTGATTCGACGGTTAGTTTATGAACCTTTGGTTTCACCCTAGGATTCCATTACAGTTTCTTCTTACACATGTCTATTTACACATGTCTATTGGTTCTTCTGCTTTACGAGGAGTTTTACTGTCCAAAATAATGGCCATTAGTTTTGGAAAACTAATGGCCATTAGTTTTGGGGCAGATTTGTAATTGTACTTTTAATTAATGAATTTGCGATTTATTAATTGGGTTCCATTTAATTGGGCCAGCACCCCTTTCTGCGCGGCCCATCAAGTAAAAAGCCAGACCACCCATTCGTTCGCTTGCCGAGCCCGCGCCGCCAACACCGTGCTCTCCCTCCGTCGCCGGACACCCAGGTCGCCATGGACGCCATTTTTGTGTTCTTCATCTCATCCTCCGCCATGCAGGAGTGGTTGGGATTTCCGTTTCGAACTCGAGTTTCAAAATTCGAAGCTTAGGATTGGCTTCAGGGCCAGAGTTTTGGTTTTATTATCATTTTTTTAATGCTGGAACTTCAGTTTCCATGTACTTCACGTCATCCCGTCATGCCCATATATATCCAGATTGAATCGGCCAACACGCAGCCACAAATCCTAAGAAATACCTAACGCAAACATCGCATCGTCGGCGCGGCAACGTTTGCGTCGTCTCGGCCGTGACCGAGCAGACGAGCAACCGGATTTTTCTCGGATTCAACATCATATACGTATGTTTTCTTATATAGGTAAAAGAAAGACGGACGGATCGCGCCGTCGCTGGCTGCTGCTTCATCTGCTGGGGACGTCACCGCCAGCACCTCCGTGCGAAATGATGATCGGCGGCGGCGGCGGCGAAATGACACGAACCTTAGTTGGCTAACCCTACTAATCAACAAATTAGTACAGGATTAATTAACACGTAAATTTATTTAGATAGTATCTAATTTCTTTCAATTATGAAAATAGAATTACTTATTGTAAATATACTATTTTCCCATATTGCCCCTACTAATGGCCATTAGTAGTGGAGTTTTGATATTAAATCGGGACCGCCGGATCAAACTAATGGACATTAGTTTGGAGAAACTAATGGTCATTATTTTGGACAGTAAAGCTCCTCCTGCTTTACATATTCAGTTTTCCTTTCTCCAGATTCGTGTTCTTGTGTTTCTCTGGAAGTCTGGATCAATGCTTCTGCTGCAACTTGGATTTTCTTGCTGCTGGTTGGAGTCATTTCAGTTCCAAGATGCCTTCCTTATCAACATCAAATCCGGCATTTGGCCTGTCCCAGCTCCGACACTGTTGTAATCGACCAGATCATTGCTTGAAAACCATCCTGCTTAAGGAGTCACCAGTGAGCTCAGCTCCTTCCGCCACCAGCTAATATTGAAGCTAGCATACTGAACTCGGTTTCTCACGCAACAGCCACCTTCGTTTCTTCCAGGACCAAAGAATAGGGACTGACACTCATCATTGTACCAGCACTGTGCCTTCTGCTGTCAGTCTATTATCCCAAAGACACCAATCCAGCTCACCACCACAAGGCCAAGCGAATCGAGCTGCTGGCGCCAGGAACTAGTTGGGACTCTAGATGACAGATGGCGGGTATCGCGGTGAGCGTTTCCATGGGTGTGATGAAGCCTGTTTTGGCAAAGCTCGGCGCGCTCATGGGCGATGAGTGCAAGAAGGTCAAGGGGCTGAGGAAGAAAGTGTCCTTCCTCGAGCGTGAGCTAATGGCCATGAATGCTCTCCTTGAAAATATGGACAATGCTGACAATCAGTTTAGTACAGTTGGTCGATGGAGTTGGTCCTTGAGCAAGGTTTCTAGGCTTTGTACAGTTGGTCGATGGAGTGATTGATGACAATCAGTTTAGGAATTTGCCATTAAGGAAAATCTTGCACTTCGTTCGGTTTTCACCACATCTCCAGCATTCACCAGCTTTTCTAGCTCTCTGTTGTTGCACTTGGGGAGCCGCAGGTTGTTTTTTAGTTTTGTCTGGTGTGGTGGTAGCAGGTTCTGCACAAAAGGTCTGCTTTTTTTTTTCAACTTTCTTGAGTAGCTAAGCTTAGTCAACATGAGAGAGGACTAGTTTATTCTCTTTTTAGACCAACGGGCGAACTGGTTTCAATTTTCAAAAGCCACGTCACTTTTGGATGAATTTGGTGCCGGCGGACTTAAGTTTTCCATTGGAGTAATTTTGTTCTGTTCGTCTGAATACAACGGAAACGCTTCAACTCTTCGTTCTGAAAGTTCAACAGTTTAGACTCACATGGCTTGAACATTGATTGAAAAAGAAATTCATGACTAGGTTCATCGACTCACTATTGACTTAAACAGTGTAAAGGACGGCAAAATGGCTATGATCAGTACAAGAAACATGTCACGTGTTCGTTCTCTTAGCGTGTTTCGAGGATCAAACTGGATTCCTCCACTGCTACAGTTTAAGTATGTGCGAGTGTTATTCCTTGGCATCAATGACAGCAATGGGGGAAGGGACACTGACTCTATGGACCTGACGGTCATTAACCGGTTGTCTCACTTGAGATATTTAAAGGTGGAAAACGTGAGCGGGTACATCTACAAACTGCATCTTGGCAACCTGCGACATTTGGAGACGTTGGAATTAACTTATTTGCCTCCAGGCTGCCGCTATCTATCTGACCTTGTTTCGAATAAAGTGCCACAGCCGCAGTACAAACTCTTTACAAACATGGTACTGGCACACTCACGCTGCCGTCAATTATCTGTTTGCACGGCCTTGCATTAATTCGGAACCTGTATGTCTCATGCTCCTCTCCTGACTCCTGGGAATGCCAGTGTCATTCTAGCTTATGACGTGCATTGTCTTGTGCTTATAGTTGTGCGCTATTCGTTTTATTTTTGCCACTTCCGTTTGTTTTTCTCTGGCTGCTGCTTGGTCTACCGTCTTGCAACATTTCGAGTGAAAGAGGATTTGAACTATAGTGATCTGTAACTTAAAGCTATCGATCTATTATCTTGTTTGCCCTGTCCCATTTTATTGTCATATCACTGTTTTTCTTTCTTCGGTTGTCTGTTGCACTCTAGTGTTCCCGGGTTGTACTATTCTCCATCCAATGCTGGATAAAGAGGACATGACTTGTAGCATCTTGCTATAACTACTTCGCACAAATTTTCTTGTTCCTTCATGGGGTTGCTTTGCGCAAACTCATCATATAAACCTTTATGAATTATGAGTAACTGAAGTGTAGGGAAATGTGGAAAACATTTCCTTTTAAAGGTAGGAAATGGCTACGACATTGACAGTCACCCAACCAGCAACGGCAGAGGAAGGGATCGCACTTGTTGTAAGTACCGTACTGTAGAATTCAGTATGATTATTAGTGTGGAATTTATCTTGTACCACATTGGCCAACATGTAAACTTCATTTTGAGTGGTTTATTGCAGAACAAAGTCATTCAGTGCCATCTCCGGAAGTCAGATCACCGAGTTATCTAGTAGTGGCACGTATTGCTGATTTTCACTTGGTTATTATTTGTTACACCTACGAAATGGTATCTCTGTTTGAGATTAATGTTGCGTGATCGTTGTTTCACTGTTTGAGATTAATGTTTTGTTTCATCACTTTGTTGAACACATGGAACTACCCCATAGATGATGTTTATCAGGAACTAGCTCTTCTTTTCCAAGTTCTTTTTTAATTGCGGCATATCAACTAGCATGTAAAGCAAGGCTATTACAAGGAGTAGTGCCATTGCATTTAATTACAAGAGCAACAGGGTTAACATAGACCGAAACCATATTATTTCTTTATTATCATCTCCAGCTATTTGCTCCGTTTCCAGGACGGCCTCCTTGTGTCCATGTTATGTTCTTCATGGAATGCTGCAACAGAAAGTCGGAAATCAAAACACACACAGCGCATCAGCGTTGCACGGTGTAGAGTACATTTTGAACTGTGCGAAATATCGAATAATCCAGATATATAGGAAGAGCAGCTTACGTGCTGCAGTCGAAGTTGACGCTGATCGGGAACGGCAGCGGCGAGCCGCACTTCTCGGGGAGGTCGCGGACGGCGTCGGCGTTGAGCCCCTGGAACCGCGCCGCCGCCTGCTTGACGCACTCGCAGGCCTGCCTCCGCTCCGCCGTGCCCACCGGCAACGCCCGGAGGCGCTTCACGCCGGCGCAGCACTCGGCGGGCGGCGCCGCCTCCTTGCCCGTCAGGTACCCGACGCACGGACTCAGGCTGGAGCTCACGTCGGCGCAGGTCACGGCGCCGTGGGCCGGCCTCACCGCCGCCGCCAGCACGACGAACGCCACCGTGAGGGCCACGACGGCCGCCGGAGCTGCACCGCGGCGACCACCCTTCATGTCTTGCTTCTTCCTAGCTTTTGCCTGCTGCTGCTGTGCTGGTCGGCTTCAGATGCTACGTAGTGCATTGTTCGTTGGTGTTGTGTTGCGATCATGGAGTGGCTCAGGATTTTATAGGACTCGTCAGCTAGGTCGGCAAAGCGGTTCAGTTTCTTGGTGGGTGCTGATGCTAAGCTCATTAATGTCAGGTGGTGCAAAGCGATGATGCATTGGCAAAACTGGATCAGATAGCAACAGAAATTGCAGATGGATACAAGTCGGGCCGTTGCAGATGCCGTGCATGAAGGCCACGGTAGCCTTCTCAACAGTCCTATGCTCGGTTTGTCGGCAGCAAGCTAGATAGCCTTTTGCGGTGATCTCACGCATATGAGCAGAAACTGATTGTATACAGGAGAAAAAAAAGGGAGTAAATTGTGGTTTGGATCGCCCATATACCAAGCTGGTGATCTGTAATGTTGTTCACTCTTGAAATTCATCAGGGGGGCAAATGGATGAAGCATGATTTGATCTTCATCAATATGAGATTCATCTTAACATCTTAATTCCAATTTAGAAAATATCATGGGAGTACATATATATATGATCAATTCTCTTTTAGTGATCAATGTACATTTGCACAAATTTAGCAAATATCTTCTCATGGTTAAATTTTTCTATAAAAACAGTTAGCAAGATACACACTACTCCCTCCGTTCGTTAAACACGGGCGCATTTGGTCTGATGGAAAAATTCGTGTATTATGGGCGTATTTGCCTGGCGCCTCGGACTTTGCATGAGATTAATTAGACGGCGCGTCGCGTCTTGTGCGGATGCATGCTGTGCGTTTCGTTTCGGCAGCACAATCCAGCGACGCAGCATGCACTTGATTCGCTGATGTGTGGGGCCCTTGATAGGGACGTTTGTATGCAAGGCGAAACGTCCGCCACGCCTGATTTAAGTCTACCGGGTAATTAGGAAAGTAACCAGCTATTGTGCCGTTTTGTGTGGCGATTAAATTTCTACTTGGTCATTGTGCCAGGCCCAAATGCGCCCATAAAAAACGGATGGAGGGAGTAATATCTTAAAGAGAGCATCGTCTATTAATACTCATGTTACCTTGATGCTAATAGAATACATGCATTCTTTGCAACAACAAAAAATGCATGCGTTAAGTAAAAAAATCTTTGTTTTTTAAAAAGTTAATAGACATATAAAAAAGCCCTTGCAATATTGATCATGAAAATTGCATGCAGTAACTATAAATATAAATTTTCGTTTATCAAAAGATCAAACCAGTAGAATTAGAATAAATTTGTGTCATGCGGAACAATGCTAGTTTTAGTTATCTATATTAAAGTCTTGTCATGATATCATTAGAAATTTCATATTGTCTCCTTCACACAAACCTTCAACTAATCTTCCTTTACAAAATTTTGTGAATCATTGCAGATACTTTGCAAATGCTATTTAAGAAAACAGAAAGTGTTGTTAATATTCTGTTATATGAATTTTGATACTTTAGATGGGAAAGGATTAATTGTGGAAACTAAAAATGAATTTCATCAAGTTGGTGAAATAGACGACCTTGAGTAGTTAGGAGAATATTTGGATCAAATATACCAGCGCCAAGAAAAACTTAATCTTTTTCTCATATATCGTTTTATATACCTTTTGTTCTATCATAAATAAGTATAATGCAACAATATTGCACGACATTTTTCTTCAACCAACTGAGCGAAGACCATATGAGGTGCCATGATCAACGTTGTATCAATTAACCTTGAGCAAACAAGACCAACTATGAAACTAGCAACCTAGAAATCCAAGAAAATAACATTAGAAGCAAACAAGATAAAAAGTAAAGTAAAATCTCAAACTATTAACCTTTCTGTCGTCCCAAGCCAATCCTGTGAGCGCCATCCTTACAGTGGAGGTGCCACAACCAACTAAAACATTCTTTCTAGTGAAGATCGATCTAGTCATAGAATACTTATGGCAGTTCAAAATTTCTCTTGACTATATGCCATGTTGGTACCAAGATAAATTTAGTTGCAATCCTGCCCATTTTTGGAAGTTTCTCAAAGAGTAGGTGATTGCTAAACAAAGTATATATCGTATCTATTAGCGTTGGGTGTCATGGACTTCAAGATGCAATAAAATAGTTCATGAAAATAAAAACAGTAGAAAGAATGTTTTTTTGTTGAGTAGTTGACAATGGTTTTTTGTTGAGTGGCTGACAATGGTTTTTGGCATATATGTCAAAATTTCTCTTGACAAGGTAACCATTGTCAACTACTCAACAAAAAATATATGATTAAGTAGCACCCCCCCCCCCCCCCCACCCCCCCCCCCCCAAAAAAAAACCAAGGCTTGTTCACGTCCAAGCAGTGTAACATATGATTAAGGACTACACTTGTGATGAATGAAATTCCTGACGGGCTCGGCCCTGGCTAGCTCTAGCCCTGACATCGGCATGGCCTGAACTTAGGGGGGGGGGGGGGGGGGGGGGGGGGGGCGCTTCTTTACGTGATCCAACTACCCTCTCTTGCTCACTTTATTTATGACCTCCCTTTGCTAATTATAAGCGACCTGATTCCTTCAGCACACACGGCGTCAAATTGATTAAGCATGTCTACAAATGGATTAAGCATGATCAAGTTGTAACAAGCTAGTAGGGGAATTGCATTTATTATTTATGTGATATACAGAGTATATAGGATCAACTATCTCTTGCACACTGATCAAGCCAGTAGCTCTGTTACTTTTAGCCTTGCCATGCAGCTTAGCCAATCTCCATGGCTTACATGCTTGCCGGTGGAACGAATTCGCACACCTCCTTCCCAACCTCACTCGTGAAATACCCGTATGGACTGAGCCACCTCCAAGGTGGCAACCTGTGGAATCCTACATACTTCATAGCGAAATTGAACCAACCAATCTGTTAATCTAGTTTCTGATATCAATGGAAAATATCTAGTTTTGCAAGCAAATTAAGAATAGCATTAATTGAAAACTGGAATTTATATTTGTTTATTCCATATGCTAACACGATTTCGATCTTTCTTTTGGGGCTGGAAAGCTCTTCCGTTTCCCTTGCGTACCGCAGCGCCAAACTGCGTGACTGATGGCAGCTTAGCTCTGACCAGGAGCAGTATGGCATGAGCTTTGGGGGGCTTCTTTACGTGATCCAACTACCCTCTCTTGCCCCTCCCTTCGCTAATTATAAGCGACCTGATTCCTTCAGCATGCACCGGCGTCATACAGCGTCGTCTGTCGTCTCCCTCTTCTCCGGCGAGCGCTGCGGTTAGAATATTTTCAAAAGCGACGAGCCCTTTTACTATCGTCATACCGCAATGAACTGCATTCTGTAGCCCCGGCCGCCGTCTTCTGATCAAAACGTGCATGTCAAGCATAGCATATCTACAGAACACATTACAGCTGTGTTAATAAACAGTTCGAATGAAGAACTCGAGAACCTTTCAACTCTGCCAAATTTGAACTCCGCCACATGCTTACCGCAGCATTTTGGTTTCCTCCAATACTTCATAGCTCAGTTAGAGTGCCGGACTAATCTCATCTCGATCATGAAGTGAAGACGCAAGTTTGAAGCTCATATGGATGATTGATCGCTTTGATGGAATGGAACTCTTATATGCTTCGTGAGCATGCAATTGTTGCTGGAAAGCATCCAGGATACCTGCGTGTGGAACGTTCGTTTATCATGCGTTCAGTTTAGCACTGCACGCTGTTTCCCTCGATAACAATGTGAAATTTGTGTCGCTCGAAATCTGGAAATGGAAAACAGATCGCGTTTACGGCATGTAAGAGCAAGCTGGTCCCTCCCAGTCCTGCTACGAGACGGATGGACTCGCGCTGATCATGGCCCAGCAGGCTGCACATTCCATGTACGTTCGTGACCGACTGTGAAACGGATGCCATGCGGCTATCAATCTTGGCGAGCATCGACCCCGTCGGGTCCTCTTCCTAACTTTCCATGTTGAATTGCATTTTTCTTTTGCCGAAGATTCCATGCATGTTAAATTGCTCATACTGATAATCTCAAAGAGAACGAAACAAATTGTTAACGAAGAACAGATTGTTCCAATAAGGCAAACAACACCAGACATAATTTGGTTCTAATTTATTACTGATCAATAGCCGTACATGCATAGCATAATCCATCGAGTGTAGTCAGTAATAAACAAGCAGCGTTGTTTCTGATATTCCTAATACCGTTACCAGGGATAGGGTGACTCTTGTCCGGGTGATTAGGTACCAGTCATCGGAGGACCTCTGGACGATCTAATAGGCACATATATGATATATCGATGTGCTCAACACCGATGAGCTTGGGAATGCCCCTCTTCTCCCAGCCCAGCTAGTCACTGATGTACCACCGCGTAGGATTATAACGCGAGACGACAATATGTACATCTGTGGTTTTGCAAACATGAGTGAGCATCTCCAATGGCATGAGAAAATCGCTTGCTAGCGCCACGGAGCTGAGGCAATGGAGACACCTATAGATCTTCCATGAGAGCTAAACCTAAAGTGACACTGCCCAAACTGGCGCTGAAGGATTTGTTTGAAGATGACATACACACCTTAGCGAGGTTCCCTTAATTATGTTTCTAGCAGAGCCTATAATCTGGCTTGGTTGCAGAACACCCAACCTACAATGATTGTTGATCACACATATGTTGTGGCTTTTGTGTTTGTAGATGGTAAGTTAATTTCTCAGTTCACTCCAACATCTTACGACATCTGAGGGCAGGAACGTACTCCCAGCATAAAGCTTAGCTGCAGCATCCGGGATAATGCAAGAACAAGGTCCAATTTATAAGCCTCCTCTCGGTCCAGGCTAGCTAGTAGCATAGAGAACAGGAGATGCTCGTGGCTGTACTGGGACTGATCATGCCAAGTGAACATAGATTATTCTATCCTTTTTTTTCATGTTTCATGCCTTTTTGATGCAGAGATTGAAGTATCAATCTATTCCTTTTTTTTTTAAGAACAAAGAAACTAAGTAATGCATGCGCTCCATCTGAATCTGCTGAAACTGTGGTGCCCACCCCCTGGCAAAGATTGTAGAGCTAGCGTATCCACTCTCCACATAGTCAAACGTTTCGGTGCTGACTCTTCAGCGAGTGGATCGCCTGGTTGCAGAAGTCCTATTTGTAAATTACTGGAAATAAATCACACATCACTTCTGACTTGAATTTCTTAGAAATTCCGTTCATGTACTTTTCAGTTCCCTCCGGCATTCTTACACTCTTTCACATGAAGATATTCTCAATTAGACTAGTAGCACAACTGCAGCTTTGAGAGTTGGGATGACACAAGAGCAAGAGATCGACAGTACTAGATCGCAAGTGTCACTGGCAATGCTAGAAGGTGATGTCGAGGGGCCGCATTGGGCTGCTCTGCATGCACTGCTCCCAACTTACCAAAGCATCACGACGGTTCAGATTGGTGATGGATCGACGAGGAACCTCCTGCTGGTATGATGTTTGGCTCGACGGCGTTCCTCTTTCGCAAAGCTACCCTGCACTCTACAGCCATGGTGCGTCTGACCGGGAGTGTTCGACCGTGGGCTCAATCACTACCAAGCTTCCATGGTCGCCAAGCAGGAGCTGCAGGCCGTTCAAGACACAATGTCAGACGTGGTGCTCTCGGAGGACCAAGATGAACGCACATGTATCCTCGACATGCCGGACCATAAATTCAAATCTGCTCCCGTGTACCAGTTCAAAAGACCGCTAGCTGCGGAGTGGCACGTACGCTCGTGGACTACAACGAGTTTGTTTGGCGCAACGCAGCACCGCCAAAGGTACAATTCTTCGGACGGCTGTTAATTAGTTCACGGACGTATCGACACTGCAAATCAAATCTCTTCCGCAAGAACATGCTCGACAACGAGTTGTGAGAGGTCTGCCGCACTGACAGTGAGGCGCCGGACCACCTGATCTCGGGTGCCAGTTTAGTCAAGCATTTTGGGAACTGTCCTACTGTGTCTGTCTAGCCTCTGGAACATGCACCGGCCTATGAGCGTCCCGGCTCTCCATTTCAGTACACTACGTTCCTCTTGCTATGTTGTTCTGGAAGGTGTGGAAGCGCTGCCATGAGGTTGTGCTTGACTCCCAACCACCATCACTTCCCCGACAAAAAGAAAAAGAAAAAAAAGGGAAAAAAAAAAGAAGAGTCGTTCTTAGTGGTGCGTGGAGGACATTTTCATGACTGTGCTGCATTTGATCATAAGATCTGAAAAGAGAAATGAGATTCGTAGGCATGGTTCCGCATGCATGCTGTATGCTTTCTGCTTTCTGTCTGAAATCGCGGTAAATGCTATATGTGACGATGGGCCGCCTCGATCACGGCTTGCCAGCAACATGGTTTGGAAAACCGACGAATTCAATTGATTTTCATGAAAACTGGTCCGGCTCCCGGATCCTATATGCCAATGCTGTCACTGAGAAACTTTCCAAGACCCATCACGCCATGTGGAAAGCGCGAACACTTGCTGGCGCTTCGTGGCGCGCGGCTCGTCGGCCATGTCACTGGCGTGACAGCTAGCGGCACCTGCCAAGGAGATCGACAGCACTGTTTCTCCCTGCTTGATCCATTTGTTAGTCGATGCTCGTTCAAATCCCACCAGTGTTGATCCAGCACTCAGCTCTCTGGGGAAGAAGAACGATATAGAAGAACACAAGAGAGTTTCGGCGCTGCAAACACCAGCGCGCACACAAGCACTTCTTCACACACCAAACGGTACAGACTCGATGACACAAACGGCACAGGTTCACACAGCTTGCCGATCCGGACATCAGCACACTAACAACTGACAAGCCTTCCATCAAAAAATAAAAAAGGGAAAACCAACTAACAAGCCCGATCGAATCCATGAGGGAGAGCAGCCGGTCAAGGCTCGCACTGGTCGACGGCGAGCCCTCCGCCGCACTCACTATACCAATCCACGATATCACCGCCGTTGTACCCGGAGAAGAGCAGGTCCGGCTTGTCGGCGATCCGGCAGAGGCAGGTCGGGCCGCCTTGCTGGACCGCCTCGAGCACTTCTTGGCAGCAGAGGTCGGTCAGCCCGCCCGATAGCACGCAGTCGCGGGCGATGAGTCTCGCTCGACGGAAGGCATCGCACTGGTATCCATGCTGCTGATGATGCTGCTCGCCGGTGGCCGGCGGCGGGGTAGGCGATGAGGGTGCAGCAGCGGGGTCGTGCGCGTTGCCGATGAGGGCGGCGAGGAGGACGGCGGTCGCCATGGTGGACGCGAGAGCGAGCGCGGTCGCCATGGAAGGCCTGGGCTGCTAGAGAGCGCGGTGCGTGGGACTTTGGTGCGGTTCGGCGAGCTTTGGTGAGTAGGAGAGCCAAGACTTCGGCGAGCTTTGGTGAGTAGGACATGCCATTTCCGTTCAAATGCAATTCCGATGCTGATCGAGTAGGAGAGTCACGGCGTCGGCCAGGGCACCACCAATTCCTCCATTTTTAGTGGTAGAAAATATTCGATCGAAGATTGGACTTTCTCTTTCTGTGTGAACTACGACACATCTTTCATGCATGGGAGGCAAATAACATGATACTGTTATCGTCTGGTTTGCATAATTGCATGATTTGGTTCTTTTGCTCTACCAGATGGAGGAACGCAAAAGCAGTAGTGATCGCACAACCGCGAATATTGATTACTGTTGACTGTTTCTCGAATCATTTCTGGTTATATCATCTCTGTTTGGTTGTCTTTTTACTCTACTACCAGCGTACTGTCTCCTGCCGGTACGGTAACTAGTGATTAGTGCTACCATCTCTTCGCGTGCATCTTCACGCATGGGAGGCAAATTGCATGCTACGGTTATCGCCTGGTTTGCACGATTGGTTCTTTTGCTATACGTACCAGCTAGCGTACTGTCTGTTGTTTGTTGGTAACTGGTGATTGGTACTGCTACGTGTGAGAAATTGCCGTCAGCTAGTGTGTCTGACTGGGAAACTCCCGAAAATCTCTTTCGATTGTTATCTCGTGGAATCAGATGCTCTGTTTCCTTAGCTACGGATCGTGGCTAGGATGTCTTCTGTCAGGCCGAGAGGTGCTTCGACAGCAGCTGGAATGGAATCCTACCACACTACTTGAAGTATTTTGCATGACAGCAGCTGGAGCCTAGCTAGAGGCGAGAAGGTGAAAGTAGTTGGAGGCAAGAGATTATGTTGGTGCTGAAGTTGTTGCGCAGCGCAGCACCTGAAGCTTGGCTCGAGGAGGGGTGGTAATCCATGGCTGCTTAGTTTCTCCGTTGAGATGAACAGACTGATCGATCAGTTGAAGACGATGTGACAAACATCATGACAGCAAAAGTTTTCTCTGGGAGGGTGAGTTGGACATTGACACAATCACAGAGATACTCGCTCGGCATGCAGAGTTTCATGAGGTGAGCCTTCGGTTTTAATTAGAAGAAAACTGGTGCTGCCCAAGCGAGGGATAGAGAGAGGACAGGGATGGGATTAGACACTACAAGATTTCTAACAATCGCCTACAGTTTTGCTACAAATGGGTGACAGTTTTTAATATATTTACAAATGGATTTGAAAAATGTAGGGAATGAGTTTGTGGGGAATGAGTTTGTAGGGAATTTGCTAAAGCCACTCAAAACATTTATACTACACTCTATGTACTGTGGGCCACTTAGCATCACACTGTCGGGAATTAGCTGAAGTCTTGTAGTGAGAAGAAAACTCATGCAGCGGAATTTTCCGGCGAGGTCGTAGCGGCGTGAGCGGAGGAGGCAGGCAGCCGGCGGTGGCGACGGAGGAGTGGCGAGGGCCGGGAGGGACCTGTAGCTGGCGGCGGCGCGAGAACGCGAGCACTAGGGTGAGATCGACAACGGAGACGGGGGCGCGGGGGGCGCGAGGTCTCTGGCCATGGCGCGCGACGTGGTTGTTGCTGGTCAGAGATCGTTGACCAGTCTGAGGAGATCTGGACCGCTCGTATAGATCCAACGGGGTGAGATAGCACACAGCAGAGTACAGTAGACCTTGGTCAACAAATCAGTATATGCAAATAACCCCTTGAGCGCCAAAATTATGCAAATAAAACCCAAAATTGGATCGCGACTATTAGTCGCGATCCAATTATATGCATGTAAGCCCCTCAAGTTTTGCCAAAATAATGCAAATAGGCCCCTCGTTCGCACCTGGCAGCGGACGCCGGCGGCGCAACGGCCACCAGGATATGCGCTGGCGGCATGATCCCTTGCAGCAGAAAACCAGAGGTGCGGTAAATTTTCGCAGATGCCGACAATTGCGGAGGGAAACGGCGCCGGTGATGGTAACAGCGGCTGCGCGATGGAAAACCTCGACGCCGGCCGGATGGAGCCTTGGGGCGCCGGGCCAAAGGCCGGTCCATTGAGCATCACGGCGATGACGCGGTCCCGGCGACGTGGATACGACGGTCGGCCGCTGGTCGGTGGCGAACTCTGGGTCCCCTCGTCGCCGACGGTCGCAACTGTTCGCCGTGGTGGGAGACGGAGCGGAAACGGCCGCGATGATGCGTGAATGAGTCGGAGGCGGGAGAATGAGGAGAGGAGCAGTAACAGCGAGGCTGGCCGTGCAAGATTCAAGCAGGGGGGAGGCGTGCGGCGCGCATGGCGGCCTTGCTTGGCGGCTCGTCTCGTTCATGACAGGCAACATTCCTCTTCCCATGTTCAGTGCACCCTGTGTTTGTTGGATTCGATCATCCTTTTGCAGGACTGTCAATCACCATGTGGACTGTCAATCACTATGTCGGTGACTGGTGATTACTGCTACGTATCTCTTAGGGATAGTTGCACCGTAGCACTCCGAGAGCCAACTCCAAAACGCCCTAAAGGAAGAGTGGAAGCTCCAAAAGGCCATGAATCATGCCTTCCCTCATTCCAGAATAGCACAACTCGGTTTTTCTTCCTGTTTTGCCCATGTTTCTTCTTCACAGACCCGTGAGCAACATCTGCCCGAGGTTGTCCATGCCCCGCCGTGCCCCTGTCTCGGCAGCACCCGCTCGCCACGCCGCGCTCCTGCCCCAGCCGCCCCGTCGCTGGTCGCGTGAGCACGCGATGACGCGCCTTGCCGTGTCGCGCGCCCTACCGCACCCCGTCGCGAGCCGCGCTCCCTTGCCCTGGTCGCGCATCTGGAGGCCGGCGGCGATGCTGGTCCGTCCCGGCGCGGGAGGGAGGCAGGCGCGGGAGCGAGGGAGGCAGCCGGCGCGGGAGGGAGGCGGCCGGCGCGTCCTGACATGGGACGGCGGGAGAGAGGCGGCCTGCTTGTGAGGCGGCGGCGTGACATGGCTCAAGCAGCAGGCGAGGGAGAGGCCGGCGTGGGGTTTAGGAGCAAAACGGTCAGCGAAAATGCCTCTGGACTTGATTTTGGCATACTGGAACGAAAAATATCTTCTCTTACAATTAAATTTAAGAAAAAGGTATCAAGCCACATAGCAAAATCTTAAACAGATCGTTGCCTATTAATACTCACTGGTACCATGATGGTAGTAAATTTTAGGACAAAATGTATCTTGCATGAACTGTGCCAATCGTCATTGTCTATCTCAGCTCTGAGGATTACTGTGGCAAGTCTTGTCATGACATCATTGAAGAAAAAACATGTCCCCTCCTTCGCACAAACATTCAACTGAATCTTCCTTGGTCAAATTCGCAAAAAAAAAAAAGAAAAAAAAAGTGTGATCATTACATATCCTTGTAAAAGTTGTTGTGAATAAAAAAAATAGATGTTAACACATATAATTACGACCAACATTCACAAAATATGACCATAACACCAGCCACTGAGATACTTCTTTACAAAAAATTGCCATGACTTCATAGTTATCACCAGAACTTTTGTTTCTCTTTCCAACCATTCCACATCTTAGTTGATAGGTCATGAAATGTGACCACTCTAACTCAGTGCAATACATGAAATCGTCGCTGCTGCATTCTCATCGCAACAAAGCCTCTAATTATGGTTCAATTGGGAATGAACTCGTTTGTTGTCTTAGAATAAACTAATTGTATACATATTTTTTTTCTTAAACTAAAATTTGAATAATGATTTATCGAGATGTTGTTCAGTCATAAAATTCATTAAAGGGACAAATGAAGCATGATCAATGTACACCTCAAACTCATATTAGAAATCTCATTGATCAAGTAATTTATGTGGTATGGAGTACACATATGATCAGCTCTCTTTTAGAGAATCAAGAAGAGCACTAATTGGCTTTACTTTTTAGCAATGTCTACCAAACTTAAATGATCTCCATGGCTTTACATTTGCTTGCCGCCTTGGCGAGTAGCGCCGTAGGTGCTGTACATCGGGAGAGGCGGGCGGCAAGTGGCGATGGTGACAAGCGGCTTGGCCTTGGGCATGGTCATCCCATAGACCTCCTCGTGTTGATGTCCTCGGGGCGAAGAATGTCCGATAGGGTCCAGTCGAAGCAGTTAAAGAGCCTGACAAGCGCCATGAGCACCAGCACAACGATAGGTTCTGTTCTTAATTGTTCTCAAGTTTATGTGAAACAGATTTAAGGCACCAACTACTAAGGTCGTATTATCAGCGGAGGATTTGAAAGGGAAATCTTAGCAAGCATGCATATGCCCATCAACTTGTAATTTCAGTCCCCGGTAGGGTTGTTGAACCAAATCACAGTTCATTTGATTCAAATTAAACTTTTGAGTTTATCTTGTACCATGCAAATTGTTTCTTTTTTAGCTTAGCCGTTTTCTTTTATCTGTCTATGGAAATGGTGGATTGCCTATTACACGTCTTCGGTGAAACCTTTATGCTGCGCAACTGCAAGAGAGGAGCTGCAAATTTTGTGCAGCTCAACTTAAATATGCCAAAACGCTTAATGTATCATATCAGCTGCTCTCAGACTAACTCAGTTGCCTTTACTTTTAGTGGAGACCGGCAGCGCGCGGCTTACTAAGATTTACTAGTGGTTGGTGTTGTGTGTTGCTTATCATGGAGTGTTCAGGTTTACTAGGCAGAGTGGCGTGCTCCGCCGCACACATTAATCTTCTGTATGTGGAAAATCTCTGAAAGTATGTTTAATTAATCATCCGCCAAAAAAATTCGAATCCCAATTTTAATTAACATTTGTATAAATTCAAGGGCCCATGGATGCCTGGATCCTTCCCTAAAAATTTAATCATTTTCTATCATTACGGGGCCCATGACTCCATAAACAATGAGCACACCTGAGCTTGTCTATCACACCACGGGCAGATGGCAGGTTCCTCTGTCCACTTGCTGCCACGCGCAGGATTCCAAGGCACAGTCCTCCGCTCAGCTCTCCCCATTTCTTGCTCCCATGGCTTCTCGCCATGCACTCATTTCTTTGCTATCTGGTCGATCTCTGGTCACGGGTGGCAGTGGCATGCCGCACAAGCGCAGAAGCAGGACAGCGAGGCCACCAACAGCCATAACAAAAGCCTCGCCGTGTCCCTTGCCTTCTCTCTCTCACGACCTAACCACGCGCAGCAGCAGCCTCCACTCCACAGACCTCAAGTGCGCGCGTCGTCCGAGCCATGCGAAGCTGCCGCGCTGCCTCTGCTGCTCGACGCCGCGACGCTACAGCTTTCTCCTCTGCTGGCGAATGGCAACGCTTGAGGCCAGAAACGGCCGCGGCTCGGAGCTCCTCCAAGGCGCGGCTCTCTCCTCCATTGCGCATGAGGCGGCCAACGAATCATCGCTGCCTGGGCGCAACCACCAGACGATGCGAGGTGAGCGCGCGGCAAGCCGGTCCATGCTTTCGCGGCGGCGAGGTGTGCGCGCAGGGGCGACGCCGGTCTTCCTCTCCTCTGCAACGACAGGGAGGGCACGGCCCATACGTCAAAGCCATGTCCAGCCACTAGTCGATCTCTACGCCCCACGGCCGCCGGCGGGCACCGACGTACGGAGAGCAGCGTGGCGGCCGCGGAGGGTGGCCACGCCGGCGTCAAGGCGACGCGGCCTCACGGCTGCCGAGAGAGAGAGAGAGAGAGAGAGAGAGAGAGAGGATCAGATGGCAAAAAGGGTTGCAGATGGATTGGTTGGAGATGACGTGCATGTATATATGAAGGCCACGGCAGCAGTTCTCAACAATCTTATGCACTCTGTTCGCAGATAGCTAGTTCCTTTCGTGGTGATATTTCCGCATCTGAACACAAACTTGGAAATTGGACCGCCATGACGAAGATGTGACTCAACATCACAAACGCAAACCAGTGGAATTTCATTCATCATTTATGCGGTACCGAGTATATAGGACCAGCTCTCTCTTACACACTGATCAAGCCAGTAGGATGTGTTACTTTAGCCATGGCGACGTAAGCTACAATAATCTTACATATGTTTGCCGCCATGGCGAGCGGCACCGTAGGAGCCGTACATCTGCGGCGGCAGGCGCGGAGTTGCGACGGCGACGAGCGGCTTGGCCTTGGGCATAGTCATCCCATAGACCTCCTCGGTGTCGATGTCCTCACCGTCCGGCGGGGACCAGTCGAAGCAGTGGAAGAGCCTAGCGAGCGCCATGAGCACCAGCACCACGCCGAGCGGCGCGCCGGGGCACTTGCGCTTCCCGGCGCTGAAGGGCAGGATCTTGAAGTCCGGCAGGTGGCTGATCTCTACGCGTCCTCCGCCGCCCTCCGGCAGGTGCCGCTCCGGCCGGAACTCGTCGACGTCGTCCCAGATGCGCGGGTTGCGGCCCAGCGCGTGCGTGTTGATGAACACGCGCGTCTGCCCTGGGATGTGGTACCCCATGATCGTCGTCGGCTTGAGGGACTCGTGCGGGATCAGGAACGGCCCCGCCGGGTGCATCCTGAACGACTCGCGGACCACGCACCGGAGGTAGGGAAGATGAGGCAGGTCCGACTCGGCCACCATCCGGTCACGGCCGATGACTGCGTCCAGCTCCTCCTGGATCCGCCGGAGGACGCGTGGGTTCTTGATCACCTCGGCCATCACCCACTCGTTGGTCACCGACGAAGTGTCCGTAGCAGCAGCGATCATGTCCTGCGCATGAGCATGCATGGGTTTTATTCCCAAAAGAAAATAACAGGAGATATTAATTCAGTACAGGAGACTGTTTACATTACTGCTAACCAAATTCCAAACTGAAAATTAATAATCATGTCTTCCTTTGTCAGTATTTCATTTTCTCTGTTTAAAGCTAGCAAACATCAAAGGAGCAGAAATTTGTTCTGAAAAGGAATTTGTAGCTACTCGGTTGCAAAATATAATAGCACAACAACTAGCATTCTACCTCTTTCAATTCTAGGAATAGCACATGCAATGGTTACAGAGTATAAATAAACAGGAAAGAAATAAGAGATAGCAGAAATAGAGAATAGCATAAAGAAAATGAATTTGAGGGGCCGTAATCATAAATTTACCTGCATCAGAGCTTTGATTTCCACATCATCCATGTGCTCCTTCCCATTCTCACCAGGCAAAGAGAGCAGCACATCAACAAAGTCCATCTCATCTCTGTTGTCCTCATCATCAAGAAGGCCACTCTTCTTAGCCCTCCTGTGTTCATCGATTATCTTCTGGTGGAAGTTGTCCACCTTCTTCTCAACCTCCCTCATCTTCTTCTCGCACCCATACGGATCAAGCCACCTCCAAGCTGGCAAGTAGTCCCCGAGATAGATCAGGCCCAGCAGGAAGAACAGCTCATGGGTGATGTGCATGAACTCCATTGCTTCACCAGGACCTGCCGACTGCAGGCCAAAGTACTGCTTGCCCAGCAACATCCTTGTCACGTTGTTCATGGAAAAGGCACCAAGAACCTCTCTGAGATTTACAGGTTTCCCTGACTGAGCTTTAGCCCATACAAACTGACAGAGGTGCTCAGCCTCCTTGGCTCGGTGAGCAGCAAAAGACTCAAGCCGCTTGGTTGTCAGCAGGTGCTCCATGCAAACTCTCCTCATCCTTTTCCAGTTTGGCCCCAGTGGAGCAAGAGCCACATCACCACACCCGTAGGCAAGATGAACAGCAGCCAGTGTCCGAGGCCGTGAAGCAAAGATCTCATCTTGACGGATGAGTATTTCACGGATAACTTCAGGATCATCAGTGGTAATGGCATCGATGGTTCCTAGACGGAGGTAGACAAGGGGACCATATTTGGTGCAAAATCGGGCAAAGTCTTTGTGGGGAAGAGGGCTTAACTGGAGAAGGTTTCCAAAGATTGGCCATGTTGGAGGTCCAGGCGGAAGCCTTAGCCTCATGCTACTGAGCCTTTTCCAATACACTACAACAAAGATCCATGAGCATAAGATGATAGAAAGAAGAGTTGGATCCATAGGTCACAAACAGATGGCAGCTAAAGTTGAACTGCAAATGTACGGCCTATTTATGGGATCACATCATGCTTTCTGATGAATATAAAGTAAATTGAGTGGCTGAAGTTGACGCGGATTGGTTACAGTATTGGAGTGGTCATGATTCTTGTGTTGATCTGTATGGTTAAACATCTCAACTAACACCATATAAGAAAGGGACATGATCTTGACATGACTGTTGCAATACAGAGCAGTGAAAAATACCAAGGAAAAAGTAGAAGAGAAGTGGACTAAAATAAAGGTCACCAAACTTGAACATAGAACGTGTATCCAAAGTGATAAGGAATTTCCCACACCATTCAGCAATTTGCGCAGCCAATAAAATATTTTTCACCATTATGCATTCAAACAGGGCAACCTGATGCAGTAGTTAACCATGCAAAACCTACTCCATCTACCGCGTAACAAAGGGACCTATAACCCCCTAGCTTCTTGAACATTTGTAAAACTATCTGAAGAGGTAGGTAGCTTTTACTGGTGAAACAAAAGATTCATAAAAGAAGCAAAACTTCACCTCGGGTATATTGGTTTTCCCATTTGAGCCATCAAACTAGCCTTATCTCACTTGATAACATCCTGCGTCAGTATTCTTGAAATTAAGCAAACATGGTTCGACAATTCCATGTTGTTCGATAAATCATGTTAGCAGAGAGTTATCTGCACAGGAATCATAACATTTTCAGCATCAGAGGTGCTGCGGCAGGGATGCAATCAACATCAGAACTATATATAAAGAACATTATTAAGCCAACATATTCTACCATGAACATAAGATTTTGATCCACGAAAATCACCTTCGCAGGGAACCAGACAAAATCACAGAGAATACTATCCTTTCATGAATCAGATAGAATTGACGACTTGCAGTACAGCATATTACTATCCTTATAACACAATGTAATATGAGAAATAAGACTCACCAAAGAGTTGCACCAGACCACCAACGTCCGTAATCTTCATGTCAGCAGTCATCTTATAGGGCATTTGAGCATTAAAAAAAAGCCATCCATGGTCATGTATGCTCCTTTTTATGCCATCTAAGTCCTTAACATTGTCTGTGCACAAACACGAAATACATATGAACAGGTCAACACTGCCTCTTGGCACAAGATTTTTGTTCTTTATTAATTCAATATTTATGTGTCACGACATACCAGCTATCTATAACTAGAAATGATCATGCTCTGTTTGATCCTCTGAAGTTTTATCCTGTATAATACGGCTATATGCAGGACTTTTACTTGCCATGTTGGACAACTGTGCAACTTTTATCATTTCTTCATCATCCTTCATCCCAGCTGCGGAAAGCATGTTTGAAAGAACTGTATAAACTGCTGCATCGTGAGGGTCCATCTCAAGAAGCTTCTGTGCTGCTATTTTTGCAAAAGCAAGATTAGAATGGAGGCTACTTGAACTAAGCAATGCTGCCCATGCATCAGGACAATCTTTCCTGGGCATGGAGTTAATCATTTCCAGTGCTTCAGCAAGGAGTCCTGCACGCCCTAAAAGGTCAACCATACATGTGTAGTGGTCGGGGTTTGGTTCAATGCCGTACACTGCCCTCATTGATTCGAAAAAGCTATAGCCTTGTTGAACAAAACCAGCACGTGCACATGCAGTGAGGATTCCCAAGAATGTCACATGGTTAGGTTTTTGGCCTTTATCTTGCATTTTGTTAAACAGTTTGAGTGCGTCCTCAGCCAAGCCATGTTGCGCAAATGCTGTTATCATAGAATTAGTGGCAACAAGGCTTGGATTATTTATGCTTGAGAAAACACGATAAGCCTCAGTCAATCTTCCACATTTTGCATACATTGTTACCAAAGAAGTGTGTACTGCTGAGTCCGATACCCATCCAATGTTGACTGCATAGGCATGAGCTTGCATACCCTGATTCAACATTCCCAGGCTAGCCAAAGCACTCAACAAACAGCTAAAAGCTACTGTATTTGATTTGCCTTCTTCCCGTGACATGCAACAAAACCACCGCACTGCACTAACATAGTCTCCATTTGCAATAAAACTAGAAATAACCGCGGTCCAAGCAACCTCATCTTTTCCAGGCATTTGCTCGAAAAGTTGAACAGACTCTTTCATCCAACCCCTATTAGCAAATCCCACAACCATCGATGTCCAAGAAACAGCATCCTTCTCAGGCATCAACTTGAAAAGCACATGCGCATCTTCAACCATATTATTCTGAACATACCCAGTGATCAGTGAGTTCCACGATACTATGTCCTTCTGCTTCATGCAATCAAACACTCTTCTAGCATCGACCATCCAACCAAACCGGGAATACATTATGATTATCGAATCACCCAAGAAAACATCCATTTCAAACCCTGTTGCTATAATCAAGCTGTGAATCTGAATTCCTTCTCCAACAAGACTGGCTTCAGCGCAAGCATCTAGAGCAACAGAGAGTGCTGTTGTATTAACCTGAACGCCTTGCCTTCTCATGTCCAGGAACAGCAATAGACCATCTCTGCACATCCCATGTTTTACGTATCCCCGAATCATCGAGGTCCAGGACACCACGTTCCGCTCTGGCATTGCCTCAAACAGCCGCTTCGCCTCTGACATTGTCCCATATTTACAGAGCCCATCAACCATTGCGCTCCAGGAAATGACGTCCTTCACTGCCATTCCATCGAACACCTTCAGCGCCATGCCAAGCTCCCCGGCCCTCAAGTACCCAGCCATCATAGAGTTCGATCCTACCGGGTCCCTCAACCACTGCGGCATCTCCTCGTACACAGCCCGGGCCTCGCGCAGCATCCCGGCCTTGGCAAGCCCAGAGATGATGGCGCCGTAGGACACGGCGTTCTTGCCCGGCATCTTTGCGAAGAGCGCGTGCGCGGCCGTGGGCCTCCCCGCGCGAAGGTAGAGGGACAGCAGGGCGTTCCAGGAGCCAGTGTTACGGCGGGGCATGTCGTCGAAGATGAGGCGCGCGGAGGTAAGGTCGCCGACGTCGGCGTAGGCGGTGAGGAGTGCGGTCCAGGTGATGACATCGCGGCGAGGCATTCGGTCGAATAGCTGCTGAGCGTCAAGGATGCGGCCGCGGCGGCCGTAGGACGTGAGCAGCGCGTTGAGGTGGGCCGTGTTGGGGTGGCGCGGCGGGGGCTGCTCTGGGGTTGGTAGGCGGCAAGGGACACTGGCGACGGCGGCAGTGGCCGGGGCTCTTGCCAGTCGCAGAGCGGCCATTGCTGCTCACCGTCGGTATCAGTGGGGGTTCGAGTACTGAAGCTGCTACATGCGCCTTCTTATTTTCACTATAATTTTTTAAAAAGCGTTTCTCCAGATCAGAAATAGTCTCTTTGCAACATACCTGAATTTTTGTCGAAGTTAAATTTTTTATGTATTTGACAAACCTCGTGTTTCAAACACGCCACCAGGTTGCTGCTCTTGCACATCATGACTTGCAAGACTTAAGGTACAGGTCTAAAAAAAAAGATTTAGGGTACCCAAGTTTCAATAATTTCAATTGTTTCACTTAAAGATCACCAGTTTTTAAGATGATGCTTTATAATTTTTTTCCCCAGTGATGAATGTTATGCAACTCCGAAATGAGCCGAGGAATTTGCATATTGATATAACTGACGCTTATCTGAATTTTGCCACGATACACATCAGCGTTAACAGAAAGGAATAGTTTCAACGTCAGCAGAAGCTGAACATTGTGCTTGTGCCACCATAAACTGTTACGTTTATGGGAGGAATGCACACGATACGATCAGGCAACATTTCAATATTTCATCAAGTTACAAGAATAGACATACATCTGAACATTCTAATCTGGCCTACTACCATCAAAACTGAAATCAATTACAAGAACAAGGACGCCAACGCCATAGGATGACCACAAATCAGGCAAATGCACATGCACTACACCAACGGGTTGGAGCTTCCCTAATCTTCAAGCTCCAACCTCACAGCCATGCAAGCTCAATTTGAGCTGCAATGGAGAAGCAACACCTACCCTATCGATACGTGATTCGTGTCATCAGGTCAAAAAGGAGACACCAGCCAATGAAATTAACGGGCTGGGATGAGGGAGCGATATGCCTAGCGATCTTTCTCTTCACTATCTGTAGTTACAACATGATGCTCGGCCGCGGACCAACTTATCCCACAAGCACAGCATCTGCCGAGGTGATTGATAATGGGCAGTGTAGTAGTTCTCCAGGCAACCGTACTGGCAGAACTTCCAGCTGTGAGAATACTGGACAGGCTTCGTCGAATTGAATTTTTCGACCCAGAGACCCATACTTACATCTTCCATCTTAAATAGCTGCAAGGCATCACCAGAAAGTTGATCGACTGATACATCAGGATATGGCGATTATGGAAAACTGAAAAGTAACCTGAAGTAGACATGAGACTGAACTCACCCTCAGACTCTGGTTGGCATGTTGAGACACGATGAATTTTGCTATGTCACCAGATATTACATAACCTGGTCCATTTGCATAAGGCGGGTAAATATCTTCAGGCCACTCCTGCAGTAAGAATTGGTAAGAATCAGGAGAAAGAAGACAATAAGGTACATGTTGGTCACACAAAATGGGCTGAAACTTGCAAAGGTAAAAGAACTTAAATAAGCAATGAAGAATATGTTGACAACTTCTACATTTAAATGAGGATATTACCTCTTCAGTAACTGCCCATTTTCCAGTTCTCAGCGGTCTGTGCAAGAGGTTAAGGTTCCCCATATATAACGGTTTGCCACCATTGTTCAATTTGATGTGCCCAAGAACCACATCTATTCTCACAAATGTATCGTCATCGCATTTCATGATGTTTGCAGCAGTCAAGTTCTGAACCTGCAAGGTGGTAACGGACATCAGGTTATGACCAATTGACAGTGTGCTAACGGCCAGCTTGTTTAGGATGGTAACTAAACATCCTCATGGATTTCATGACATATTCCATTATCCTATGTTGGAGGGATTAAGTTCTCCAAAAGGTGATTTGTCAATGAAGACACAAGCATGTGCAGGAAGAGGTGCTAATGATTAAGTTCCGGCTAAAAATATCTAGAAAATTGGATTCACCTAGAAATTTGTACAAGGAACTGCGACAAAAGATAAGCCCGTCCTCTCACTAAACCCATTATTGAGAACATAACCATATATAATGGTAAATCATGAATCATCACAAGTTCACTTTACAGCGATAAGCAATACTAATACATGAAGTAAAGCAGTAAGCATATGATAAAAGTGAGGTTTTCTTACCCCAAACTCACAAATAGCGATTGTCTTGAGAACGACCAGCTCGTAATGATCTATAAATGGCAAAATGACAATGTCTCCAAAGTATTCCGCCTCTTTCTTCAGCATTACATTAACTTCTTTCCTTGAATTCTGCAATCACATATTTTTCAAGAGTTATGAACAAGCAGCTGGCATTTCTTTCCTAAAGCTCATTTGTATTTTTTCCTACAGATGATCATGCCAGTATATGACACTAATATCTCACATCATTGGAACAAATGATAATTTTTATAAGAAAATTAAGAATTTGGTGGCAGGCGCAGACATTTTGGATCTGTGTGCTTGAAAAGATATTTAATCTAGTATGAAACGACAAGGATAGTGACAAGACATTTCAAGCCTTCTGATGAAAAGTAGATGGCTGAAACATACAGAAACCTCTGCACATATGCAACTTCACACAACTTGGTGCCTACATATATCAGAGATAGGTCATACGTGGCCACCTGTTTGATTCTTTGAGCTTCAATCCATGCTATGTGTATTTTCAGGCATAAAAATGCAGAATGCAAGTTATAGCACAAGTAATGTACCTAACAATGCACTAACAATAATCTAGTACAAAGGTACCGAAACAAGATTTCATGTGAATCAGTTCCCAATCAAATAATAAGGAAACTATTAAGAGTTGTAAACACTAAGCGTAAATATAGACATCTTCATATTTTGTCCCTTTTACCAGCATGGAAAGACTTATAAGTGTAACTACAAATATCATCTATTTCCTTACCAGAGCAACAAAGAATCGAGCTACTGCTTGAGAAGACCTAATTTCTGGGGTCTGCATCCATGTTTTTCTCACAGCCATGCGCTCAGCAAAATGATTTGATGCAGACAATATCCCAATGAAAAGGGAAACAGGAACTTTTGGCAGCGGCCGAGACCTCCACTTTTCTGACATCTCAAGGACTTGTTGAAGAGAAAAACTGGGATGGGACATAGGAAGAGCAGTAGCATAAACCGAATGTACATCTACGTCACCCTTGACAAATAATCCCGTTGCATCTTCAAGAGTAAACCCCTGAAAATGGACACTTGGTACCCCTAAGCGTTATATCAAAAGACAAACAATGGCAGATGAGCAAGCATAAAGAACATACTGGTCGATAGGGAAATGATGTCACATGTCGACCACCAACATAAATGTGGAAACCTTCAACTCCAGCTTGTATAGTCAAAACAAATAGCCTCTCCTCTACGAAGGGAAACGGCCATGTCATTGCAGGTTTCTTTGCACGCCCTATGAACCTCTTCAACCATGAAGTTGTCTTGGATTCCTTGGTGTCAACAATATCATTACGCATCCATTTCTCACATTTGGGGAATCCATCGACTGTTGAAAAATATTGAATTGCAGGTTTTAGTCAAATATGCTAGCCTGAGGATGAACGAACATAGCATTACTGTAATCACAGAAAGCTAACACTATTGCACCTTTTTCTTGACAGAACAGACGTTAAAAGAAAATAAATGATATGACAATTTGAAGTCTGAATAAATATAGTATTCAGCCTGAAAACGGAAACTATAATAGGAGTCGAGCTCGGCGTCAATTAATAGAAAAAGAAAGTAAAATGTGTTGATGTAAATGTCTAAAGTTTTGCTATTAACCCCATATGCAGTGCAAACATTTATGGCAGGAAACAATTGTAACAATACCGTGACTCATAATTTCCATAAAAAAACGCCACTGTTTCAGTGAGCTTGACTCGATGTTCTATATTAGTGGCATGCCATTGCCAAGTTTGTAACAGGAGCATGGCATTAAGCTGTTAGCTCATCTATCCTAAGATGGCAAGGAACAATGGTAACAAATCCTGAACTCAAATTCAAAATTCCACACCAATATTTGCCGAATCTGTGAGTTAGATACACTTTTGTGATAGTTCAATGGTACTCATTGCCTCTAATCGTAAATTGAAATGCATTCACCAGCATTCATCACCAGTAACAGTAAAGGTCCAATCTAGAGTTGGAGAAGATTAACAAAAGAGCACAACCTACCTTTGTCCTCATTGTCCTCGGGTGGTGAGCCGTCGCAGCGCTGTGCAGCGCCCCACTGCATCCTGTAGCAGGTGTTGTGCTCAATGATGGGGTGCTGACTCCAGTCCCCGGTGAGCCTGGGGTTGAGGTGCAGTATCCTGGGCGGGTCCTCGCCGTCAACGGCGCGCAAGCCCTGCAGCTCGACCATGAACTGCGAGACGAGCACGGTGCCATCGCCCTGCCGCATCCGCGCAAGCTGCGGCACGTACTCCTTGTGCGCGGCGCGGGGCGTGCCGACGACGGTGACGGAGGAGCCCGCGGCGAGGCCGCAGGGCAGGAAGACGACCCGGCCGCGCGCGCGCACGGAGACCGCGGAGGGGCACTTGTCGGTGGAGGCGCGCGTGGCGTGCTGCGCGGCGAGCTCCCAGGGGTCCCCCGCGAAGGCGGCGGCCTCCTCCCACGCGGTGAGGCCGAGCGCCCAGGCGTCGTCGGCCATGCGGTCGAGCGCGGAGCGGTTGCGGGAGGCGAGGTCGGGCAGGGAGACGCGGTCGTAGCGGTGCCAGAAGGGGTGGACGGGGAACGGGGAGGCGGAGGAGGCGGAGGTGGAGGTGGAGTTGGAGGGCGGGAGGTGGTCGGCGGAGGAGGGCGAGGAGAATGCGGCGGGGCCGTCGAGGTCGGCGGTGGCGAGGTCGAGCACGCGGCGGAACTTGAGGGAGACGAGGAGGAGGTAGGCCGCCCCCGCCGCGAGGACCAGGTGCGACGGCCGCACCCGCCGCGCCATTGCCCTCCCGCCGCCGCCCTCCCTGCTCTCTAGCACCGCCGCGGCAGCCTCGTTCCTCGGCGGCCTCAGCCGCTCAATGACGGTATCTCACGCGGTGCGGCGGCGAGCGCGGGCTCGCCGTCGGTGAATGAGGGGCCCCCGGATCTGACGCGCGCGGGCGTCCGTCCGGCGGTGTGGGATCGAAGGTGGCGGTGCGTGCGGGGGCCCGTCCCGTACGGCCGCGGGCGAGTGGGGAAATGAAGGCCGAGGCGAGGCGTCGTGATGGCTGCTCGTCTCGTCTCATGGGGCCGCGCCGGCCGGCGCGGCGCGTGAATGTGATTGGCTCGGGACAAACGGTCCGGTCCGGTGCGGCTTGAGTCAGGGACGCGGACTGGGCTAGACCGCCGTGGCGCCACGTCGGGTCAGCCTAGCCACGACCTGCGGTGTGTGTCTCTCTCTCAAAAAAGATAAAAAATAAAGGGCACGACCTACTGTATGCGACGTTTGTTTTTCTTTAATTATCGAAAAAACAATTTTGTTTTTCTTTTCCTGAGCGGCTATGTGCAACGTTTTTATTCTCTCCCTGGAATTTAATTTGAAGTGTCTGAAATTAAGGAAACTTTCAATGTCATGACTGTCTAGGATATTTCATCCCACACCCTCTTGCTTTATTCTTCTTGGATGTTCTACATCTCTCCTTTCTATGTTCTCTGACAAAAATTGTGTTCTTAGATCATTTGCAACTCTAATGTTCCATTACATAATTTTGCCTTGTTCCACCAATCCTCGAACAAGCAACTGAAAATGAAAAAGGAACATCAGCAATAAAGAGTGAACGTCTTTTATATTTGAAACCCGCAAAGAAAATAAATAAAATGTTGAAAATAATTACAAATTATGGATGCAAAAGAACAAATACATTTGTAAAGCGACCTGGGATGCAAGGGCCAATTTGGAGACTGAGTATGCTGAGTCGAATTTATACACGTCTAGACTGGATGAACGACCATAACCTAACTGGAATGGGATGTGTGAGTTAAAATCCCACAAAAGTTTGCTGATATGACGATTTTCAGCATATCTAAGGGGGCCATGCCCCCAACCCACCCCCTACGCCCTAATGGCCGTCCATACTCCATATCCATTGATTTTCCTTAGCGAAATCACCATATTCCTTTTTTTTGCGAAAAGTAAATTTCATTGATATTAAAGCATATTACATCCTTTGATTACAAAACAATCCCAAACAGCTTCAACTTTATTATGGGAGACAAGAAACCTTAAAAGAGCAGCAAATTCCATCGTCTAGGATCGTCATCGCAAACAGATATGCCACGGACGAGAACTTTGATCTGAAAAAACACGGCCATATCACCATCCACCACCACCACCATCCTCATCTCCAACGGGAGAGAACTGAAACCCATCCACATGCAAATATGACGAAGTTGCCGCCGTCGAGTCCGTCAACGAACCCATCACCGCCTCCATCACCAAATTCGTTGTGGGAGAACACAAATCCGACCAACATCCAGATGGATGTCAGCGGAAACCAAACTCTCACAAGCCCACAATCATGGTCAGGAACAACAATGACAAGACAAAGAAGGGGCCGGAGTACCTTATTCTCGTTCGATGATAGCGTCTTCGCCTCGCCACCACCGTCGAGACACCTCGTCCTCCATTGCTCTATGTCGACGAGCTTGGCGACGCCGCACCGCCACCGCCCTTCTCTTCGATTGGACTCCCTGGAGAAACCCTAACAACCACCGTGACCGCCTCAAAAATGACCACCTCGGGAAGATCTAATTATCTAACCTAGGATGCCGGGCCTCCCTCCTCCACCGATGGGCGAGGCCGTCGGAGACGAGGGGCCGGCCAAATTCCTCCCAGGAGAGACTGCGCGCCGCCGCCGCGAGTCCCAAGTACTTAGTGAGTGTTGTTGCCTCGTTGCAATCTTACATCATCCAAGCCCGCACCACTGTTAGCGAAATCACCATATTCGGAATAATGGGCAAGTTAATTAGTTCATCCTTTAGACAAAAAGGTTATTACTTGTGGCCCTTTCTTGAATCTTCTTCTAGACTTGTCATTGGCTATGAACAATCCCATTTGCCCACTGATGAGTGGAGAAATTATAAATATACACCTACATTTTAACGGAGTTTTTGTATAGCCACATGCAAGAATTCTATTAGAGTCTAACACTTCATGTTTTACTTATTTAATTTTCCTATACCCACCTGACGACTTTTCATTGTCCAATGTGACTCTTGTCGGGCTTCCATCGCAGTTCCAATCCAAAACGGTACTCTACTTACTCCCTTCGATATTTTTTGTTTGATGTTCAGACAAATCTTTTTAGTTCAATTTTGAACTATGATATTCTTGTGAACGTCAACAAAAAAAGATTAGAGGGAGACTGGAGTATATCATATTTGCCCTTTTCACCTCGATCGTAATACGAAACCTCAGTGCAAACCTGTAAAAGTTTAACTATTCTTCTGTATTATGGAACCCTCGGAAAGCAAAGAGGGTTTAGGATCCTTTTTCTCCTCTAGTAACTCGGAGACATGAATGATGCATCGACCGTTGTTTGGGGTTAATTCCCAAGTCCCAAACAACTGTGGCAACGGCCGTTTGCATGGCGACGCAGGTGCCACGTTGCTGCCCACCGGAAGCCGGAGACGAACCCATGGTCACGCAGAGTAAGAGCATCTCTTTGCTTCTTACGTAACTTTTAGAATTGTTTATGAAGAAAAAAGAAAAAAGAGAAGATTACTAACTCTTTTACAAGAGGCAGTCTCTAACATTTATTGAGTCACTGACATGCAGGACCAGTAATTACTTTAAAGTTGATATAAACTCTTATGCTGCCTCTTAGATGAAGTGGAGAGTTCGATGCCGACTCTACTTTTTTGAGGACGCTCTAAGGCAGAGAGAGTGCTGTAGCAGGTAAACAACCAACCCATGGGCACGCCGCGGTGACTCTCGATTTCTTCTTCGACTTTGCCTTATTTCCTTTTTTTTACGGAGGTACGTGAGTGGAGACGCCGCGCACGCGCACGATGTCCTGCGCATGCAGTGGTCGCCACGAGGCACGAGTCCGTCGGAGAGCCGAGGCGTGGCCGGAGTGCGCACCACGTCGCTGCTTTTTTTTTTTGAGCCAACAAGCACCACGTCGCTGCCGTCTCGCTGACGCCGCACTTGACACTGGACTTGGGTCGACGACGGCCGCAGGCGCCGGCCCAAGGCACTCATCCAAATCGGCTCGTTATGGGCCGTACGTCTTCCCGCCCCAACGGGCCTCCTTTTTTCTGTTTCCTCCAATCGACGCCTCCCTCGCCCCGTCACACGTACTACAGCGGTTGCCAGCAGCTAGCGTCGTCGCCGGCGGCTCATTGGAACCATGCATCTCCCGCGCTCTTCTCTTCCGTGCATCACGCCGGCGCTGCTCATCGTCTTGCTGTCGCCGCCTTCATTAGAGGAACGATCACCGAGTCCCCGACAATGATTAACCGGTGACGACGTGCCCACCAATCTCCTCCTGGATTTCGGTAATGCTCCGTCCATTTCAAATGCTACTACTAGAGCATAGCCAGAATCCTTCTTCTTGCTTCAAACACAAGGCAAAAGGCACGTTCCTCTCTCGACGTGTCGCCCGCCGGCCGCTTGAACAATGACCAACATGTGGGCGATCAACACTCCCCATGGCCCACATGCCAGACACTGTTGCCTTCACAGTACAACAGAGGATCCTGTCCAGTCGCACGGCATGGCACAGTACTAATCATCATCCGGAGCTGGACGCCGACACATCACACAAAAAGCATCGAACAGTGCAGAGAGTGCAGCCAAACCAGCCACCAGGGACGAGCTTAAGGGCATGTTTGGTGCAAATAAGTCAGGCGACTTATAAGTCATCTGACTGAAAAATACTGACTTATAAGTCAGGGATATTTGGTGCAAATAAGTCAGGGTTCAAAAAACGAGGGGAGGAGAGAGAGGATCGAGTGGAGGAGAGGCGGGTGGGGCCCACGAAAAAGTGATGGGTCTCACTGACATATAAGTTTTAAGTTGGGTTGAGGTAGCTTAAAACTTAAAGTCACTGGTGACTTATAAGTCATGGCTGTTTGGTGTTTTAAGTTGCTTATTTCACTTTTCGACTTATAAGTTGGACTTATAAGTCACGCCAAACATGCCCTAACTAATCCTTGTACTAATGGTACTGTGCAGCTCCACGTCCTACATGCTCGCATGATGATTATTGGTGGAAAATGATGATTACCGTGGCTCGGCTGCCCATGATGCGCATCAAGTACGGGTAAACCTTGGATTTGCTACAGATATGGTCATATGGGTTCGTTCCTCCCCAAACCCTGCAAGTTTCGTCGAAAAGTCTGCCAAGCCTTCTCGTCTCCCCATGTGAGGAGCAGCGAGCAGGCTGAGGCAAAATAAAGAGAGGACAAAGTGGATTGGGGCTCACCGTTCGTGCCCTGAATCGTGAACGGAGGAATCGTGAACGGAGGCAGCAGTGTTCGTGCCCACTGAAAAACATAGAAGAACGCAAAGCCTGAATTATTTTTCCGAAAGTTCAAGAACCCTCTGAATTCTGGAGTGCAGGAACATCTAGGCCTAATTTCTGGTCCACACAGCAGGTCTGAATTTTGCAGCAAAAAAACAAAGCAACAGCCAACAACTGATCCATCACACAACCGGCTGACAGTGGGGTGAGCCCACGGTCACCACCAGCCTCTCCTTCTTCTTCCCTGGCTGCCATGAATTAGAGAGAGAGGAGAGCTTGGAGAATCCAAAATAAAGAGAGGACAGAGACAAAGTGGATTGGGCCTGCTGGCGCCGGGCCCACCCGCAGCCCTGCTTTCTCCCTGTGCTGCTCCTTCCATTCTTCAGTTTTTTTTTTCCGAACAATCATTCTTCAGGTTTCCAGGGTTCGTCGTCTCCTCCAGTCATCCCGTTCCACCCCCTTCGCTTGTCCTTCGCCCCATAGAAAACTGCGAAGAAGCCCACCAGCCGCACCACGCCATAGAATAGAAGGGAATGTTCTTGGATGCTCCTCCTTCCCTGCCACAACATTCCTTTCCTAGTACACACGCCCGCCCACCCCTGCCCTGCCCTCTCCTGCCCTGCCGCCCTCTCCGTCCTCTTCGCCTAAACAAAAGGAAGGCCTTGACTGCTTCCTGGGTCCAGGGGCTTTCTTCTTCCTATCCTCTCAGTGGGGTTTAGGCGGCGCCGGACCCTGGTTTCCCGCGTAAAGTTTGGATCTTGGCGGGTGGATTGCAGCGCCGGCTGCGGCGGCGGGTGCGGGGGCCTGCAGTGGGAGGAAGGTTCTTCTGACGCCCGTGATTTGAGGGCGAACTTCACTTGTTCAGGTACCCGAGTCGCGCTGCCGTGAATTTCTCAAGCTTTTTCAGTGCAAGTTTCTGAACTTTTCAGCGTTTTCTCTCTTTTTGGTGTGGATCAGGAGTTCTTGCCTGGCTGTAGATGTGCAACTTCGTGTGGCTGTTCCGTGTAATCTGGCGGATCCTCGGCGCCGCCTTCTGACGATCCTTGCCGTCCACTCAACCGAAGCCTCGGGGCTGGATTGAGGCTCTTTTTCTCGTGGGGGAAAGTTCCATCCTTTTGTTAATTTTACTTGAGGGGTTTGGTTCAAGAGCGTGCAGACAGCTGGAATCTTTTGTGACTTTGATCTCAAGGAACCGAGCGGCTCATTGATGTAGTGTGGTGTACACTGCTGTCTCTTGGCCTTGGAAGCAGGAGCTACACTGCCATGGCCTGTCTCAAGCTGGGATCGAGAGCTGATGTGTTCAGGAAGCAAGGCCAAGAATGGTATGCACTGCTCCTTGCTTTCCACTCCATATTGCCCTGTCATGCCCAATTTGCGTAATTGTACACTTTTTTCAGAGTAATAAGAACTAATAATAGGCAGTTCAGTTAATTTATTTGTTGCTGGATTATTATCTCGTCAGCCACATAGACTATTTGTCTTTATGCTATTGGGCATAATGAAGCCGGCCATGATTCTAGAAGCTACCGTACATCTACTCCCAAACCTCTTGTTGTTGGCTTCATCCGATGCACTGATTATAATATGCTAACCGATTTCTGATGGATGGAGGGCTCCAATCAAAATACGGGAGCCAGCTATAAGACTACAACCTTTCCTTTTGTTTTTGTTTCTAGCTGATACAACTTTCTGCACGCTCTCACTATCAGTCATCACGAGACAGCCCGTTAAAATATGTGCTAAAATTGTGCCTGCTAGTTTGAATGCATCAATGTTCAACGCATTCGATGCACATTTCAGTCTATTTGTGGACACTCACTTTTTGTGGCACTAGTACTGGTTTGGAAGTTATTAGAGGGATCGTGTTGGCCTGTAAATACACTGTGTACACTGTAGAAATCTTGTTATTGATTTGGTATTTATTGCAACAATTGTTTTTCTTGACTTCTACACTTCGTCTTAAGTTCTAGTATATATACTTTTAAGTGCGCACATGGTGAGCACTAAATGGACCAAGTTTATTCCTTCACACTCTGTACTATCACCACATTACAGTGAGTACTTCGTGTCAGATACTGGCCCAATACACTACTGCAAGGCTGCTACTGGCCCAATAATTATTGTACTAGCTAGTCCAAAGCCTAAGCCTTTAAGAGCCATCTTTTGTTAGGGAAATCTCTTCCTCTTAAAATGACTTTTAAGTGAGTATGCAGAGGAGGGAAAAAAAAGAAGAGATGTGGCCATCGCTTCAACAGCACCTAAATTGTTTAAAAATGGTTAATACCATCTTTTTTGAGATGTTTTTGTAGCCCTCTCTTGATTAAATCTGAAGTTTATTTTGTCTTTCTCTTTGACATATCCAAAGCTTCATGTTGTTCTCTAATTAAATTGTGTTCCATGCTGTCACAACTATATAGGTTAACTAAAGCAAAGTATAAAATTGCTACTCTATTTTTATTCCTCTAGCTAAAATGATTACTATCATGTAGCAAATCCCAGCATGAATACTTCACTATCCTATTTCTTGGTACCCTGCTTCTATTTTTCTCGTTCTGAGAATAGTAAATGTATCTTTGTTTAGGACAGCTGGACAGATGTGAAAATTATCTTGTATGTTTTTTTTTTTCTGAAAAAAAGTTCTCTACTTATTCCAGTTGCCGAAATATGTGATTGTACTAGAAATTGAGCTGTTTGAAGAGGACATTATTGATGATATGTATATGTTCATTATGTAGGTACTGCACGTCTGGTCTTCCTAGTGATATAACTGTGGTAGTTGGGGACCAGTCTTTTCATCTCCACAGGTAAAAATTTAAACCAGAATGATTCACACAAGTGTTCTTTTGTTTCAGACCATTTTCTGTTTGCATATATGCAACGGATTTAGTTATTTATTTGAATTGGGCCTAACTTTTGTTCTTAATATGCTTACCATCCTTTGGAGAGGAAACCTGATGTACATATTCGCAAAGAAATTACTTGTTAATCAGCAGTTCTTCTCCTATGTGCAGTTCCCTCTATTATCGAAAGAGTGGCTTTTGGAGAGGATAATCAGGGAGAAAATCGTAAGGGTGAAGATAGTTGTCTCATTGATCTATCTGATATTCCTAGGGGGAGCAAAGGCTTTTGAGCTAGCTGCTAAGTTCTGCTATGGTGTTAAAGTTTGAATGAACTTTCCTCCAATGTTGTACACCTTCGATGTGTGCTGCTGATTATCTCGAAATGACAGAAGAGATATCTGAGGGCAATTTGATTGCTCAGACAGAGAACTTCCTTACCCAAAACAGTCCTTAGGAGCTGGAAAGACTCGATCAAGGCCCTTCAAACCTGTGACGACGTCCTTGATATTGCTGAAAGATTGCAGATTGTAAAGAGATGTGTAGACTCCCTGGCAACCAAATCATGTAGTGACCCTGATTTATTTGGCTGGCCAGTAGTCCAGTATGGAGGTCCCATGCAGAGTCCTGGAGGCAGTCTCTGTGGAATGGTTATAAGCACGGGAGCAAGGCCAAGAAATAGCAGCCCAGATTGGTGGTATGACGACGTCTCATGCTTAAGCCTTCCGCTGTACAAAAGGCTCATCTCAGCCATGGAATATAGGGGAATCAATCAGGACATTATCGTTGGATCCCTTAATCATTATGCCAAAAGGCGTTGCCTGGTTTGAATCGGCGTAAGAGCATAGTGATGTCAGCAAACTGTCTTTCAATGACGACTCTGACATCAATCCCTTCTGAAGAGGAGCAGAAGTATCTTCTTGAGGAGATCGATAGACTGCTACCTTTCCAAAGAGGTGGTTACATCTTGCAAGCTACTGTTCGGCCTTTGCGCACAGCAATCATCCTGAAAGCCAACCCTCTTGTTTATCCAACTTGGAGAGAGAAGGATAGGTATGCAGCTTGACAAGGCCACTCTGGATGATCTTTGATACCAAACATCTCTGATTCTGTTGAAACGCTGTATGATGTTGGACTGTATCCAGAGGATGTTGACCATTTCTTGGCAATGGATCAAGAAGCTGGTGGGGCTTCACCTGGCCTTGGTGAAGATGGGCAAATACTTGCATCACCATCTTTGATGCCGATAACCATGGTTGCTAAGTTGATTGATGGTTATCTAGCTGAAGTTGCACCAGATGCGAACTTGAAGCTGCCAAAATTTCAGTCTTTAGCTGCTGCTATACCGGATTATGCCCGTCCAATAGATGATGGACTTTATCGTGCTATTGACATATATCTCAAGGTAACACTGTTTCATGATTGGGTTTCTTTCGACGGTAATATCCTTGTATGTGAATTTTTATTTTTCACATCCTCGAGAAACAATCATGTTGATTGTTGCTTCTATCCCTGTTATGTACATGCATTCACGGTTCTTTCATCAATATTAGCATCGCGGCATGGAAAATAATTGGCTTATAATGTTCTCATTGTGAAGGGGGAGCCCTGCGAGGGTAATAAAGGTTGCCTTGCTTGACCATGAGGTCATGCTTCAAGTCCTGGAAACAGCCTCTTGCAGAAATGCAGGGAAAGGCTGCGTACAAAAACCCAAAGTGGTCGGACCCTTCCCGGACCCTGCGCAAGCGGGAGCTACGTGCACCGGCTGCCCTTTTTATAAGTGTTCTCATTGTCCATGGTTCCAAGAGTCCTGTTTTGCACTAATTTTAGGTTCATAAACCTATCAGTTTCGTTAACCAACCTGGTGCTTGCTACGTGTAGTATTAATGCTATCAACAGTCATATGCTGAAATATCACCGATTTTTTTCTCATTGTACTAGGACATGTTTTAGCTTTCATTTTGTAATGCTCACACTTGAAGCATGTGTGCTACTACTAGTTTTCAGTAGGCATCAATGAAGGTTTCATATCAAAAACTCGTATGGTTGATGTGCTTTCATGCGACAAATTGATCACCATAGTTATCTTCTGCAACAGTCACATTCTGAAATTTTAATTTGGGGAAATTGCGATTTTACCATCAATTGAAGGCCAATTGTGATTTTGAAATTTCTTTTGTTTTCATATCTAGGCGCATCCTCATCTGTCAGAATCAGAGAAGGAAGGAAGAGCTCTGCCGGGTGATGGATTGCCAGAAGCTCTCCCTGGAGGCATGCACCCACGAGCGGCGCAGAACGAGAGCCTACCTCTCCGAGTCATCGTGCAGGGTCCTCTTCTTCGAGCAGCTCCAGCTGCGAAGCTCCATCGCCGAGTGCCTTATGGTCTCCGAACCCCTCGAGGGCGGCTCTAGGCAGCTTGGCCTGCCATTTCCGGCGAGCACACCGTGCCGGCTGGCCCTTGCCTCCAGAGAGAACCAGACCTGCGTGAAGGCATGGATACCATGAAGCAGCGGGTGGCCGAGTTGGAGAAGGAGTGCTCTGCCATGAGGGAGGACATCGAACGGTGGGTCGCAGCAGGGAGTACCAGCAAGAGTCGGTTCCCGTTCTTCCTCGCTGTGAAGCCGAGATTTGCAGCACCAAGGAGGCCGCTCCAGCGGCGGCGACGGCGAGCGAAGGCAAGCTGGCTGTGTGAAGTCCGGCACTAGCGGTGGTGGCACGCCTCAGTGAAGCTCGGGAGGCACAAGAAGAACCTATCCGTAGATGCGTAGACTCTGTTACTCTGATCAGAGCGGTAGCTGGTAGAATTTTTTTTTTTGGTTATGTGCCTGTTAACTTGCTAGATGTTTTCCATATCCGTAGATGCATAGACCCAATGAAGATATGAAGTGTTGATATGATGCTAAGTTTTTTACATCTGCCGATTATAATACATAGATTACTGAATTATTAAATATTTTGGACTATCATAACCGAATGCTAAACTGGTGGTTCCAGTTCTTAAAACAAGGCGCAGCTATAATATACTCAACTGGTGATTCCGAGAGTGAGATATTCAACTGGAGGTAAAAAACTGGTACCTGTATGTCACCCGCAACAATGTCAGTTTGAAGAGCTGATACCTGAAAGTCCCACAAGCTGGGTTTATAATCAAACTGCAACCCTAATTCAATTTGGCATGGCAGGAGAAACCTCTCTTATTAATTCTCAGAAAATATTATCTCTGACACTGTTTGGCACACGTTATTT